>JAOWBW010001497.1:0-90803 GCA_026119855.1 Campanula takesimana
ATCGGCACCAAAGCTGTTAAGCTTGAAAAACAGAAATGTTTTATAAAGGTGTTTGCTCTGATACCACTTGTTGGTCCCAGAAGGGCAACAAGGGTATGAAAAATGCTAGAGGGGGGGGTGAATAGCGTTTTTAAAATTCTTTTCAAACCCTTTTGCAAAGCAATGGCGAATGCGCACGACTCTTAATTTGGCTAAGTATAGCGCGCAGCAAGAGTGTGAAATGCACAGCGGAAGTTTAAAGCAGTCACTTAAGCGCAGGGAGATGAGCAGAAGTGTAAAACGCACGCACTATGTTTTAGGCTAAAGAGTGGGCAAAATAAGACTAAGGCAGTATGGTCACAAACACAATTCTGTCAAAGCAATACAATCTACAAAGATCAAACAAAGATGAATATTAGTAAAGTTTAAATGCAGATTGCCAAAGGCAGAATATAAAAACACGCTATTTGGAGAGGTTCGATCGGGAAAAGATCTACGTCCTCTACTAAGATGGTTAGTCTTGGATTTTCTAAAGGGATCTTATTATGAGAGAGTTACAAGTTACAACGATTTAGAACAAACTATCTCAAAGATCTATAATCTATGAATGAACAAATCCTAGACAATAACCGGTGTTTCTCTAGAAGTATGATCGATAAGATCGGAACTTCAAGAGGTGGGTGTGTGTATCAGAAATCTGGGCTCTTTGAATCCATGAGAGAGAGCACAAGATTCTGGTGTTACAAAGGCTTTATAGGATCTGGGCTTGGTGAAGTATGAAGGTATGAAGGTTGTTCTTGAGAATTCTGGAAATGAGCAAGCAATCTTCAAATCTTCAAACTTTCTCTTTGGAAGCAATTCTTTAGCAATTCACAAGAAACTTGGAAAATGAGGATGAGCTTGTTATTTATAGTTGAGCTCCAAGAAATAGCCGTTGGGGAGCAGAGCAAGGACGATGTGCTGTCACAATGTGATTGGTGCGCACGTGTCCTTTATAGCCGTTGGAGACAACAAAGTTGACAGATTTCAAACTTCTTCTAGAAGGATGACAGCTATCTATATTTGAAATTCAAAACTAGAGGCGCGTCTCCATCTACGTGTATACTGAGTGTATTTGATTTGTCGTTTGTCCACACCAGCACTTTGGCTCATTCGAAAGCGTAGCTTGAGATGACGCTTTCCAAGTTATACAAAGGTAGGTCAAGAGATGAAAGAATAAACCAAGGAAGGTTCTTTCGTGTGCATGATGCTCATGCCATAGGATGCGCAGAAGGTGATGCGCTGCGCATGGAAGGATGCGCTGCGCATAGGAGGTATGCGCACCAAAATTGGCTTTTTGCTCTTTTGACCTTGATTCCAAAGCTTCAGCCCTAACCTCTAAGCCTAGTCTATAAAGAGGACTTAGCTAAAAATTGAAGTTATAAAAACTTCTTACATAGGGTCCTAAAGTCCTTAAAATAAACTTAGGTGATGGTATCAATCAATTCTAACAAAGTAGGAGGGTTAAGTGATAAGCATACCCAACATCAACTCCCTCATAAATGTTGATCAGGAATTCTAACAGGCGCTATCATTAATGGCGTTTGCATTTAATGATAATGGGACATGCGCAGGGGCAAGAGCGTAATTTCCCAAGAAATTTCAAAAATAAGGCGAGGGAAATTTTTAATTACACAAGTACCCTTGTGAACTAAGCGTTGACTTTCAGTCAGGGACCTAAGTGCAATTTCTAATAAATAGAAGACTTACCTGCGATCCACGAAGTGTGCGCATGTTAAAATCATGCGCAGAGCTGTAAATAGCGCAATCAATTCTTAAAATATATTAACATTAGTGGTATGCGCAAATGAAGTACTGCGCAGGGGTTGCGCAGAAGCATGGATCTTGACCTATGATGAATATCTTATCAAGCAAACACAAGATTATTAGTATTAACAAATCATATGACAGGCTAGCTAAGTTCAAGCATACCCATTTCTCCTCTCAGGAGATCACTTGTTAATTCTTGAGGAGATGATATTAGATGTTGATGAGCTTGGTAATAGTGCTTGGCAGGCTTGAAAAACTGCTATGGTGGACATATTATCGCAGAGAATTGGATAATTCTCTTCATGAATCCCATAGTCCACAGGTTGTTGCTTCATCCATAAGATTTGGCAGCAGCAGCTTTCAGCAGCAATATATTCTGCTTCAGTAGTGGAGATGGACACAGCAGCTTGTCTCTAGCTTGCCCATGCTACAAGTCGATTTCCAAGGAAATGACAAGTTTCACTTGTGCTCTTCCTGTCAATTGTGCACGCTGCGTAGTCCGCATCTGAATAACCTACAAGTTTAAAGTTCGAATCTTTGGTGTACAAAGTCCAGGTTAACAGAGCTAAAAATATATCTAATACATTTTACAGCAGTTATGTGCGCTTCAGAAGAATTAGCGTGATTGTGCGCACAGATCCAGTCAACATAATATCTTGCCAGCTGGCAGAAGATAAAGGAGAGTTAATCATACCTTGATATAGTCTGATCAACTTTACCTTTTAAGTCTGTTAAATTTGTTGCTTGTGGCCATTGGAGTGTCGTATGCTTTAGCACTCAAGTCCAAACTTCTTGATTAAGTCCCTAGTGTACTTGACTTGATTGGCGAAGATGCTATCATTCAATTGCTTGATTTGAAGCCCGAGGAAGAATGTGAGTTCTCCCATCATGCTTATTTCAAACTTCTTTTCAAAGCGCTCGCTTGAAGCCTTTCTCTAGTAGAATTTGGATAGCGTATCGTACCATGCTCTTGGAGCTTGCTTAAGTCCATACAAAGCTTTCTTGCTTTGATTCTGTGATGCTTCCATTCTTATCCATCTTGTTTCCGAACACCCATTGAAGCGCTAAATATTGGATGAGCTTTTCTTGCACTTCTTGCATAGCATCGATCCATATTGAGATGATAGGAATACGAAGATCAATGGGTATTTCATTTGCTTCAGCATCACGATCATCAAAGGTGATTTGTTGAAGTGGGGAAATATCATGCGCAGGAGGGGGTGTTTGCGCATCAGGAGTTGTAACTTCAGGCGCAGCATTTGTAGTATGCGCATGAGATGGACTGATTCTGAATCTGCTTGATCTATATCCTGCGCAGGAATAGAATTACTGCGCACCTGTCTTAAAAGCTCAGCAGAGTCATCAGAATCATTGGGAGCCAAATGTGGCTCAAGGAGAGAATGCATATCAAAAAGTAGCATGTACAGATACAGAAATAACTAGAGATTTATCTTATAAAGATCATGAAAAGCTTATAGAATGATTGGCATACCCAACGAGAATACCTTTATCTGCTTTGGCGTCGAATTTTACCTCAATAGCGTTTGCAGCCAAAGAACTTGAAGAAAGCAATGTTGGGCGCTTTCTCTTTCTCCATAGATCGTATGGAGTATAGATGTAGGCTTTGTTGATGAGGAATCTATTGAGTAAAGCATGCACCGATGACAGCTTCTTCCCATAAATACATTTAGAAGTACTGCTTCTACTATCATTGTTTATCCATCCTCAGACAACAAGCGATTCTTTCCACAACGCCATTTTGTTGCGGAACTCCAGCAGCAGAAAATTGTGAAGAATACCATTTGTGGTTCTTGTTGGTTCTCACAATATTGAGCGACATCGTTGTTCAAAAAATTCTATTCCATTGAAGTATCGAACTTTATTGATGTCTTCTATGTTTGGAGATTAAGGAGAGCAGCCAAGATATCATAGAGATTACACAGGTTGGTCCAAACATATGAGGTGAAGCGGATGTAAGCGGTTTGACATTGGAGCAATCTTGCTGGAGGAATACTGCTCAGGCTGCTTACTAAGCTGGCATGGTGCTTATACCATTGCTAGCTGCATTCACTTAGGTTCATTGCTAAAAACAAGGATTAGTAAATAGAAATTATAGAGGTAAGATCAATAAAAAATTGGTCTACGAGTCCTTTTGAGCAAAGTTAGTCCAGAAACGCCATTCTTGATGAAACAGTGCGTTGAAGTGATATGGCATTCAGACCTTTATCTCATAATTGTGATATGGAGAGCAGGTTGCTTGAGACTATCTTTTATGATTAGTCCAAATCCAATATGTGCCCTTTGTTGTTGTCACCATATATTATTGAGTGATCCCTTCCTTCGTGCACACCTTTAAGAGTGTTGACATCTCCAGTAGTGTCTAGAATCCACTGTCGATATCAACTGAGCTTGAGAGAGCACAGTGAAGTAGATCTTTCCTGCTTTGTTGAAACATTGGCTTGCGCTCTACAGCAGAGTTATCATTTAAGATCAGCAGGCACTTTAAGAGATTCCTTGCGCGGCTGCGGAGTTGGTGATGACGCAGCTTCTGACAGGTTAGCTTCGGCAGATAGGTGCTTGTCATTCTGTCTGCTTGGTGAAGGTATCCCATTTCCACTAGAGTGAAGGGATCTTTCTTTGATTGTCTTTGGCATATGCTCAGGTTCCATTTCAGAAAAACTTTTGAATTCATAATCAGCATTTGCCACTAAGCAGAGCAGTCTATCCTCAGAGTCAGCATCGTTGTCTTCAGTGTCAAGTCTCCGAGTCCTTAGCTCCTCTCTGCGCAGTTCTCTTCATCAACCATTCTGCACTATTTTGATGCTTGTGCGCAGGGTTGCTTTTCCTTGTACTCAAATTTTGGAGGCAATTGAAGCGTAATGTCCTGGCTTTCTGCAGTAAACCAAGTCATCTTTCTTTGAGTCTCTATGAGAGAGAATAGGAGGTTTGCTTAAGGATCCACCAAGTTTGGAGAACTTTCTGAATTTGATATGAGGTTTGAGCAGGCGCAGGAATATGTGAAAAGTTAGCCATTGCCCTAGATTTTGAAGCCATATGGATCGGCACACCCAAGCTGTTAAGCTTGAAAAACATAAACATGTTTTATGAAGTGTTTGCTCTGATACCACTTGTTTGGTCCCTAAAGGGCAACAAGGGTGTGAAAATCGCTAGAGGGGGGGGTGAATAGCGTTTTAAAATTCTTTTCAAACCCTTTTGCAATTCAATGGCAGATGCGCACAACTCTTATTTTGGCTAAGTATAGCGCGCGGTAAGAGTGTGAAATGCACAGCGGAAATTTAAAGCAGCTCTGCGCAGGGTATACTGCGCAGAGATAAAACGCACGCGCTAAGTATGAGGCTAAAGAGTGGCGCAAAAAGGGATTCTAAGTCAAATGAGCAATAACAATTACAACATCAAAGTGTAGCAATCTGAAAGATCAAACAAAGCAGTTCATAAAAGTTAAGCAGGAAATATGCAGTAAATATAATGAAACACGCTATTTGGAGAGGTTCGATCGATGAAAGTCTACATCCTCTACCAAGATGGTTAGTCTTGGATTTCTAATGGAGATCTTATTATATGAGAGAGTATTACTAATTACAACATTTGAGCTCAATACTAAGTCAAGATCTATTATCTATGAAGAACAAATCCTAGACTAAACCGGTGTATCTCAAGAAGTAAGATCTAAATGATCAAAGCTTCAAGAGGTGTGTGTGTGACAGAAATTCTGGGCTCTATGAAAATGAAAGATGAAGAGCACCAAGAATTTTGGTGATATAGGCTTTGTGATATGAGCAGGAGTTTTGAAGGTTTGAAGATCTTGAAGGCTGTTCTAAAGAATCTGGAAATACTAAGCAGCAGTCTTCAGATCTTCATGGTTTTTCAGTGAAGCATGAAACTCGAGCTCTGAAGCATAGTGGCCAACAAGAGGGGCTTGATCAAAGGTGATCAAACAGCAGCCGATCAAGGGGCTGATTAAAGGGCAGCTTGGAAATGAAGATGAACAGGCTATTTATAGCTGAGAGCTTGAATATAGCCGTTGGAGCTCTGAGCTAGGACAATGAGCTGGCACAAGGTGATTGGCGCGCAGCTGTCCTTTATAGCCGTTGGGGCTCTGATCAAAGATGATGACCTGGCACAATATGATTGGTGCGCAGGTGATTTTAGAGCCGTTGGAGACTGAGCATGAAGACCAAATTCAAATGCTTCTTCTAGAAGGTTGACAGCTGTCTTCACTTGAGATATTTCTTTGAAGCGTGTCTCCACCAATGGTTTTGCTGAGTGTGCTTATTTTGTCGTTTGTGCACACCTCAGCATTTTAATAAGCGTGCATCTTCTAAGCGTTTTCCAAGCTTTCTAGAATGTGAGATTAGGAAATGAGGAACTTGACCAAGTTGTGTCCGCGCACAAAGGCATGCGCATTGCCGGCGTGCATGGATTCAACGCATGAGCAGCATGTGCACCATGCTTGGTCACAAAGAGATCTCTTGAAAGTTTAGGAAGTAAGATCTTGAAAATTGAGCAGGGTCAAGGTCTGCGCAAGATATCTATGCGCAGTGGCGACCTGCGCAGAGAACATTCTGCGTAGCTAAATGAATCCTTGCTTAGGTAATCTTCGATCTTTAAAGCTTCAAGTCCTATCATCTAAGCCTATACTATAAAAAGGACTTAGCTAAAAAATTGAAGTTATAAACTTCTTTACATGAGGTCCTAAAGTCCATAAAAATACTTATAGGTGATGGTATCAATCAATTCTAACAAATGTAGGAGGGTTAAGTGATAAGCATACCCAACAGGTGGTGATAGGATGCTTGGTGAGATGGTGGTGGTGTTTTGTAACGGTGGTTGTGGTGTTGTTTCTAGCAAGAATTCTTTTACGTTAATTAAAATTTGAAGCAAAAAAAAAAAGTAAAAGAAGTCATGACAATGGTGGTGTTGATGGTGGTGGGGGTAGCATTCATCCTGGTGATGGCGGTGGTGCCGAGGTGGTGTGAAGATGATGGTGATGAACTGTGTTTTGTTTCAAACTTATTGTTTCAAACTTACACTTGGACCCCTTATTAAACCGAACATTTTTCAACCATAAATATCCAAAAATACCAAAATGAACAAAAACTATTAATTATGTTAAAGTTGATATAAATATTAATAAGGGTAGATGAGTCATTTTAGCACTTAATTAAGCAAATTATCATTCTGTTAGGTTATGGGGGAGTTTTGAAAATTTTGATAGCAAAATTTGTTAGAAAACTAACGCTTGTTAACTTTTATTAACTTTATTAATGATTTTGGTTAACTTTGTTATTTTATACATAGTACACAGGTTAGATTGGTTGTTTCATTAGTACGCAGGTAAATATGAAATTTTTGAATAGTACGCGGGTCATTTTAGTAGTTTACTCCTCTAGTTAGTGTGAACCAAAATATTGGGCACATAAATTAAGAAAAAGTAAGAGAGATAAATAATGGAATGAGGTGTTTGTGAGTATGAAAAATTAAATAGGAGAGAGAATGAGTGTGAGGAATAGTAAGTTAGATTAGTGTTGTGAGTGTAAAAGTAAAGTAAGAGAGAGAATGAGTGGGAGGAATAGTAAAGATTCTTTGCTATTTTTGGGCAGTTCACACTAACTTGGGACGGACGAAAAAAGAAATAAGTTCACACTAACCTGAGACGGAGGGAGTATATAAGAGTATATGTTCTATTAGATTTGACCTACCTAGTCTAATACTCTATATACAAGAGTATATGTTATATTAGATATTATTATCTTCTTATAGAATCACTAAATTACTTAGTTTCATATTTATGGTTATTACCTCTTATTTTAACCTAGGTGAGAGAATGCAAAAGCCTCCAAGATTGCAAATGTCATATTACATGTCATTCTCTAAATCAAGATAAACTCATTTGTAGCTTATGTGTCATTTCCATGGTTGATTTCACCAACTTTAAAATACTATAAGTATAGATTTGGGACAAACCAAAGTAGTAAATACAAAAATTATTAGGAAATACATGGAGTAATAACAGTTATATATTTAGTACTATTTTAAGGCGTTTTTATTTCATTTTAAATAACAGTTGCGTTTCATGCTTTGACCCTCCGGATTAGAGATTCTAAGACCATCTCCAGCAGTTTAGTGCAAAAATTACGCTATTCTTTATAATAGTGTAATTTTTACACCAAATATTTCCGGCAATTTACTTCAAATCTTACCTATATAAAAATATAGTAAAAATATTTATTATTGTTTCATATATATAAATAATATTAGGTAATATAAATTTTATATTTTCAAATCTTTTCATCTATATTAAAAAGAAAAATACTTAAAAAAAAAAAGATGAAAAAAAAGAGGATAGTGGAGCACTATCTATTATACCAAATTTGAAGCAAGTGATAGAGTTGCTCTATAATTGAGCAAAGTTTAGAGTTCTGTTGGAGCAAAATAATGTTCTTTTTAAAGTTTTAGAGTGTCGTTGGAGATGATCTAATTATGTCCCTAATCATAGGGAGATAATTAAATATTTGTTGTTACATTGTGTAAACCAGTGTTCTAAATGACGGGCGCCTAGGCGCTAGTCAGGGGTGTTCCGCCGAGACTTTCATCAAATCGGCCAAATTAGGCGCTAGGCGGGCTTGGCGGCTAGGCGAATTCGGCGGTCTAGGTATATTTAGGGGGGCCTAGGCGGGTTTAGGCTGATTCAGTGAGAAAAATGTTTGTTAATATTTTATCAATATATTACTCCGGTCCGACCACAAATATAAGCAAAAAAACCTACTTTTCACATATTAAAATATAAATTAAAAATCTAGGCGCTAGGCGCTGCTCCGTTAGTTAGATATTATTATTTTATTTATACACAATTATATCTTTACAAAAATATAAATTAAAAATCATAGAATACTTTTAGTAATAATTCATTTTTTGTGAAAATTAAAATATATTATTATTATTTGAAAAATTACAAAATAAGTGGCATTATTGTTTGAATAACTACATATATATTTATAGATTTATAAAAATAAAAAAAAAACGCGAATTTCTCGGCCCCGCCTAGGCGCTGCTCTGCCACCTAGCGACCGCCAATCGATTTTTAGAACATTGATGCAAACGCAACATTGGTTACTCCCTCAATCCTAAATAAATGTGACTCCCTCTGTTTCAAAATACTTGCAGTTTTAAGAGATTTTTTTTTCTCAAAATATTTGCAGTTTTATATTTTTCATAAAACTTTAAGACACTTTGTCTAAACCCTTATTTATAATTAAGTAGCAGGCATTGTAAAAGCATTTAATTGTCTAGGTACTTCAAATATTAAAAGGGTGATTTAGTCTATCGTGTTGATTGTTTTTCCTAGTATGCTTGAGAACTACAAGTGCTTTGAGATAGAGACTATTTCTTCCGTTTCAAAATACATGTCGTTTTAGAATTGTTCACGAACATGAAAAAAATGCAATTAATACACGTGAAAAAGTCTCATGTACCCCAAAGTAATTGAATTATCTAAACAATTAAATAGTTGTGCAAAAAGATAGTTCTCTATCATAAATAAGGCTCTAATTGGTATACAACAACAAAAATGCTTAGAAATAGTAAAACGTCAACGTCAAGTATTTTGGAATAAAAATTAACTCGTAAAACGATATGTACGGAGGGAGTACACTTTCATCCTAATCAGTCTCAAAATAAATGTTGCATTTTAAGTTTTAAAAAAGAACTTAGTGCAATTTTACCTTTGTACGTTACGTTGAATGTACAAATAAGGATAACACAATTATAAACATTGACATGTCGAGCAACTGCTACTTCTATTTTGATGGAAACAGAGAGAGTATATCTAGAAAATGTGGGAGCTAGCCCTTCACGAACGACATGTATAGAGGGAGTACGCTTTTCATCCTAATCAGTCTCAAAATAAATGTCGCATTTTAAGTTTTTTTTAAAAAAAAAACTTAGTGCAAGTTTACATTTGTACGTTGAATGAACAAATAAGGATAACACATTTATAAACATTGACATGTCAACTGCTACGGCTATTTTGATGGAGACGGAGAGAGTATATTTCATGTAAGACAAAGAAAATGTGAGAGCTAGCCCTTCACGAAGAGATGCGAGAACTGCTTCGTCTGGGCCTCTAATTCAGTTATGATCTAAGATCCATGAGACATAATTTAAGCCTGTGGATCCATTTCGGTCCATAGGCCAATCGAGAAGTTATACTTATTAGAAAAGCCCATGAATGAATGGCAGCCCAAATGTATTGAAACAAGAAAATACAGGAGTATTCAATTCCACTTCCACTTGTCTCAAAATCAGTGATGACCCGTCCTTACTTAAAATAAAAGAAAATAGTGGTTTAGACGTAAAAATCAAGCCTTACAATTTATGAGGTCTAAGTTTTCGATTCGGGTGTTGTAAAAATATAAAGTATTGACCTGCACCTGTCAGTGTTTTGCGCGCGACATGTTAAAATGAAGTCATAATAACATATAGTGGGAAAATACATAATTTTTCAATGCACTCAAGGATAAGATGCAAATATGCTCTTAAACTTGTTAATTGATACTGAATAAATTTTTTACAAGACTAAAATGATATTATCTTCTTTAAGTTATACTCCAGCATCAAAAAAGTTTGAGTCAGTCTAATAAAAAACTTGTTTTACACACTAAAAGATGAAAACAAATGGTTTTCCATACATAAGTGTCGGTCTTATGAAAAACTGATTTGAAAACACGTTTTATACTAAAGCGAGCGTAAAACAAGTTTTTTACATAAAACTTTTTCAAAATTAGTGAAAATTTGAAAAACTATAGCTATTTTGGAGGAGGGAGTCTCTATGACTCGAAATAGTACTTATATAAGTGACCCAATAGTCAAGAAAAGACTAGACACTAGAATTTGAACCTTACCACCTTTGTCTAGTCGTATAGATCATTATTGAGAAGCATATTTCTAGTCAGAGAACAAACACTGAAACAACACAAAAAGTTCTAAAACTAGAAGGCAAACAAATTTGACACAGACATCAACATGGGATGGATAATTAACCAGTAGATGATAAAATTGCGTTCAAATGGAATTCCCATACTATATTTTACTCATTCCGCCCCAAAATGATCTTTCCATTTAACTATTCAAACTTTTTAAAAATATCAATACTTGCTTCACTAGCAATGCTTTGTTCATGCACTTTTAAGCCGAAATTGTAGAAATATGAAGAATTTTTTGGGACAAAATGAGAAATGACAAACGGGAAGATTATTTTTGGACGGAGGGAGTAATTCATACAGTAAGCACTTTTGGCTCAATAATTAATGTGTTCTACATTGTCACATTAATTGACAGCAAAAATTTGAATGAAATGTGAAAAAAAGGTGAAGATGATGGAGGTTAAAGGAATTTTAGCAGGGAGTTTTCTGTCTTGATCTGATGTAAAAGAAAAGAAATTACTCTTTTATTTTGTCAGTTAGTAGGAGTACTCTCTTTCTCTCTCTCTCTTTGTTCAGCCAGCCTCCATATGATAAAAGCTGCACAAATGAGTGCCTCCGTTGAAGGATGCTGCGCCAAGTTTGCATCCTAATTAAGCTTTATTCCTAAGGATTCAACCAAGACCATCTATTCCACTATACCTCAAATAGTATAGAATACTCCCTCCGTCCCGTCCCATTTTAAGGGTAAAAAATTTCCATTTTAGACGTCCCAAGTTAAAATTCAAAATCCTAAAATAGAAAGTGGGGCCTACATGTCACACTCACAACAATTATCTACTAACTCTTCTCTACCCACTTTCTCTCTCTCACTCAACTATCAAACACTCACAACACATCACTTTTTTCTTAATTCTATAACCCACCCATTTTTTTTACCCTTAAGATGGGACGGAGGGAGTAAGTGATAAATTCATAAGCATATTCTCACTCGCTCCATCTCACTTGAAATGGGAAAAAAAAAAAAAAACTATCACTAAGAGAAATTAAGAAATACTCACTCCGTCCCAGCATTAATATGACTTTTTTTCCCTTTTAAGTCGTTCCAACACAACTGAGACTGCCCAAAATGAAAATGTTTTAATATATTTATATTCAACCAACCTCACCATTTAACCTTACTCATTCTCTCTCTTCATTTTTCGACCACTCAATTTATTCGACCAATACTACTATGACTATCTACCCCACTCATTATCTCTTTTCATTTTCTACCACATATATACTAATTTTCTCTTTTTAATTGTGCTCACTTCTCTAGTCCTACTTGTGCTGGGACGGAGAAAGAGAGTATATAACTATAGATAAATTCATAAAGAAGAAATTGCAAAACAAAATTGTTATTCACCTAAATCAAAAATTATATAAGTAAAACTATTAAGTTTCGTGAGTATGAGTATTGAAAGTCGGTAAGGTTGTAAGTGGTTTAGAATAGTAATAGGGTAATTGTTGTGAATATGATAAGTGGATTGAATTGAAATTTGGTCGGGGAATTTTAAGTAGGACAACTAATATATCTCAAAGACTGAATCTGTTAATACTGAGTACTCCCTCCGTCCCACCTCACTTGAGATTTATTTCTATTTTGGTCCATCTCACTTCACTTGAGACTTCCCAAAATGGTAATTTTTTTATAATTTTATATTCAATCTACCCCACCCACTCATTCTCTCTCTCCACTTTCCACCACACATTTCATTCAACCAACCTACTATTAACCCCACTCATTCTCTCTCTTCATTTTTTACCACACATTTTCCTTATTTTATTTTTTTTCCTTAGTTATTGTGCCCACCTCTTAGGTCTCAAGTGAGGTGGGACGGAGGGAGTATTTTCTAATTTCTTTCTCTTTTTTAGGGATTTGTAACATACAGTATATATTTAGAGATGTGTTTTTTTTTCAAAAAAAATAAACTAAAAAAAAAATTGTAGCAATATATATAACTGCATGCACAATACATACAAGCAAATGATATTTAGAGGTGACTGTAGTAGTTTTTTTTTTTTTTTTTATTTTTTTTTGAAGCCTGGTTAATTGTTTATAAAATGAGCTTTCATTTTTTGTCAATATTCCTTGGAAAAATGGACAATTTATTTCAACAGGTGTAACATTGATATATTTGGTGCTTATCTACATGCGGAGTTAATTTTGTTAGTCAAAGAGATCGAGCTCAAGTAGTATCGAGTATCCCTTTCTAAATGAAAGGTTAGTGTTCAATCTCCACCGCACTTCTAAGTGAACTCTTGCAATAGCTTAAAGCGTTTATTAATTAAAAAATGCCTAATAATAAAAGGTTAATCTTGTCAAAGTTAATCATTAGAGGACATGGATAGAATTTGAATGATATGGAATTTGAAAGAGAGTAACACACACACACATATATAGGTATCATAATTTCTTTAAGCTAGACATTATAATTAATTATTGAAACTCCTCTGATCAAACTTTTTATGCCAATGTAATTAAATAAGGGAACCCAATTTTATTTATTGAGTATTTGTATTGTATAAGTATTGGTTGAAGCAAGGAAGATTTGCCGGAAAAAGTAGTTCCACCACAACCATGCCAACTAAGCCAAATATATCCACAATGCCCTGCTCATAGAATCAAAGGAACAAACACCAATAAAAAAAAAAAACTACAAAAAGAATAAACACGAAAAAAGAAATATAAATAAGTTACTAAAAAATAAATAATTGAAATTGGCTTTTGGCTATAAAATTTAGACACCCGTAGAGGGGACAAATAGAGGTTGCAGTGTTTTATGTTCTTGGAGGTCAAAATCTTGACCAAAGACTCCATCTTTCCATGGTGGGGACAAGCAGCACCACCTCCAACTTATTACAATCATCCAACCCTTTTGCTCCTCTCTTCACTTTGGTCTTCATCAATAGTATATCACTTAACTTTTGCTTTATTTAGTTCAAATAGGATCTCACTTTTTAACATAACATATATATATACTCTCTCCGTCTCATAACTACATGGACAAAATGAGTTGTGCACGGGAATTAAGAAATGAATAGTAATGGATAGTTGTTGTGAGTTTGAAAAATGAAGTAGGAGAGAGAAAGCGGGGTAGGGAATAGTAGATTGATTAGTGTTATGAGTATAAAAGTAAAGTACGAGAGAGAATGAGTGGGAATGATAGTACAAAATTGTTGTCATTTTAAGAACGTGTGACTTATCAATTGGACGCTCAGAAATTGACGCCCAAAAATGGAATTTGTGCACATAGTTATAGTTATGGGACGGAGTGTATATATATATATATATATATATATATATATATATATATTCCTGCAACTGCAAAAAAGTAAGATCCTTGCTTCTAATTCCAAACCCATTTCTTGAAGATTTCTCTAAAGCTAGATCAGTATAGAGTGAGATTCATTTCTTGTTGCTTTTGAGGAATGTTTTTTTTTAGTAGTTCAAAACTGTGTCTTCTTGACTTTGTATTGTTACAATCATGTCTTAGAAGAGTTTGAATTCCTAGGTTTTTTTTTGTTTTTTTTTTTTGAGTGTTTATAATCTTATTTTGCGTGCATGCATGCATGCAATGGAGATTTATGTGTCGTAAACTAATGATAACCATGTTATCCCCTCGGCCTCGATCAACGTACAGAACCACCATCCAACATGCATTATGGTTTGTACCTTGTATGTGAAGAATATGTGATAATGTAACTCGTAATTGTCGTATACTGTTAATCGAGTTGGTTGGGTAATCCGACTGCTATTGTCTCACTCTCAGCAGCTCGATGAAAACACTAACAGGGCCGGCTTAACGGTATAGTCCACTAAGACGACCGCCTAGCTTGTGTCCTCAGAAAATGTGTGATTATTGGGGCCCCAAAATTTTCGTATACGTGTGTATATTTGAAGCACGATATCTTAAAAACGGCTAAATGGACTAGCTATGATTTCGATTGAGAAGGAAACAGTTGATAATGTTGATTATTCGACTTTGATTCATGATTTTGTTTCTAAATGTGCTAAAAAAAAGTGTTTTCATAGTATAATGTGAAAGCACTTCGTACATCATATTTTTATTTACAGTGAAATTTCTTACATGCTAGTTTCGTATGTGTTTTATTTTTTTCAAAAAACTCACATAAACTTAAGGGTCTCGATTGAGAAATTAGCCTAGGGCACCAAATCCAACGGGACCGGCCCTGAACACTAATTTTTGGGGAAACTCGTTTCTCCTTAAATTCTAAAAAGGTTTTTTTTTTTTTTTTTTTTCAAATTGTTCGTAAATGTTAACTAAATGCTTACAAGTAGAAAAAAAATTGGACTTTCTGTAATTTAGGGAGTAACTCGTTCCACTATAACTTACTCGATGATAAAGTAATAGAAATGAGATGCGCCTAAAACGAAAGATACTTATTTTATCTCAAAACATGAATTATATGTTATGGTAGAAATATTTTTTAATGCTCCATTTTCTTTTTGACAAATTAACTAAGATACATGTTTGTTTGTTTTTTGAAACACTAAGATACATGTGTTTGAGAAATATTAAACGGTGAATTTTAGTATATTTAAAATATGCTTCATGTTACTCCGATGACCTGAAATAGCTGTCGCTTTAGCATTTTTTGAAAATTTAAGAGAAAAAATATTGCAACAGATTAATGGACAAAGTATCAAGTATACAACGACAACAACAAAACTTTTATTAATTGTTTTTTTTCACTTATATTACTTGATGCCGGAACCAAGTGATTGGTATTTAACAGTTTCAGTAAAATCAGTCCACTTTAACATACTGTATCTTTCAAACGGCTTGTCCAAAAATTACAAGCAAAATATCACTGGAAAGGTCTACGAGTCTAGTTTCTAAAGCCTTTTTCGGATCATCATTTGGATTTTTCTACAATGAGTTATGGCTGTTTGACTAGAAGGTAGTCCTAAAGACAGTTTCATCTGAATTTGGCCAAGTATTCATGTTTATCATGTCTTTTGAGATTTCTAGGCTATGTTATCCTTAAACAATAATTGTTAGCTTAATCCTTAAAGTATTTTGATGATTCCTAAGCTTGGAGGGTTGTTCCAAGTAACTATAAATAGCCTACAAATTGTCATTGTAACATAGAGTGGAATTTGAGTTTATAAAATAATATAAGATTGTGCTTTGTGCCATCTTTTCTTGTTCTTTATCTATTCGGTGGATTCCGTTTAGTGGTGAACAAACACAACCATATATCTCTTTGGTGGATTCCTTAGAGTGGTGAGTTGTTTATGCCATGCATCTTCAAGGTGGATTCCTTGAAGTGGTGAGCATCCTATCATTTTCTATCCGTTTTCTTTATTCTTCTTTTCCGTTGCGTTTTTTCCCGTATCATTACTTCTCACAATAAGAAAGTAATTAATAAATTGTACTCCCTCCGCCCAAAATACTTTTAGTTTTAGAATTTCACACGTATTAAAAAACAAAAATCAATTCATATCTAATACTAAATTACCCTTATAATATCTTTCAATTATTTAGGTAATTAAATTCTTTAACAATAACAATTATATATTTATAAATAAAGGTATATTTGATACAATAATGCTACAAAATGCTTAAATAATACTCCATCCGTTTCAAACTATCTGTCGATTTAGGAGTAAAAAATGTTTCAAAATATCTGTCATTTTACTATTATCAATGTACTTTTACCATTTTGTCTCAATTATACCATTATTAATGATAGTGAAAGTATCTCTCATGCAAGCATTTAATCACCTAAAAAGTTGGATTATTTAGGGCAAATGGGTCTTCTTAACATGCATTAATTATATTTCTTAATATGTGTGAAAAAATCTACACCGATAAATATTTTAAAACGGAAGGAGTTGCAAAACAATAAATAATTTAAAACAAATTTCAACCTTTTAAAATACAAATATTTGGAGACGGAAAAAGCAACAACACGAAGGGTGTATGAATAATTTGAATATACTGTACTTACACAAAAGTGATAATTATTTTTCTTAAAATTTGGTCTAATAGTGAACCGGAATGAGTAGTTTAAGAATACAAACAGATGTTCGTTAAAGGCCGGGTCTAGGTAAATGTACCATATGTGCTTCATGATGTACAAGCCGAATTAACTTTTTGGGAGTGTAAAAAATGTTACTGTTTTCAATAATTTGTAGGTGCCACTTTATGATTAGTGCAATATTTGGAAAATTGGTCCAAACCGCAAAATGGGACCCACCAAATCCAACTCCAACGGGTACCACCACATAGCACCATCATTATCAAAGCATGCAATTAGCACGTAAGTAACAAAAACGAGGATGACAAACAAAGCATTAATTACCATTCGTGTGAATGAGGTGGTTCAGAGCTCATTATGATTAACCAAATCCCAGGGTTTCATTTAAATAAAGTTTAAGATCGTACTACTAATTACCAGGATTTTTATATTACCTTTTACATGTCACCCGCCATCAAGCGTTTGAATCTCACGACCAGAAACTACTACTTACTGCTCCATCTGCTTTGTTTTAATCTAAAAAAATAAATAAAAATGGTTGTCTTTCTTTAGTTTAAAAAAATAAAAAAAAATTACTTATAAATAATGGGACTCACTTGTTTTACTCACAACAACTATTTACTTACTATTCTCTGTCACATTTTCTCTCTCATACCCAATTATCTACACTCACGATACATCACATTTTTTTACTTTTTTTCTTAATTCTTATGCCCAACATAAATTTTGTAAATTTAAAAAACCAGAAAAAGGACATTCTTTTAATTCTATTAGGCGCATTTGGACCATGACCATTCAGTCTCCATATACTTAGTTGGACGAGTTTTGCAATTAGATCAAATAATTGAAATGGTTTTAACACGAATCACTTGGTATTCAGTCTCCATGTTTGATTTCCTTAAAATATTTGGCATCTCAATTGAGTTATAGAGTTATGATTTTCAAATTCCGAATTCATACACTTCAAAGTTCAAAAATCAATAGGATTGACCAATACATTGATTCTTATGTGTACAGAGTTGTTTAGGTCTGGATTATAATTCTTCTATTTGATAATGATAGTTACTTTTAGTTAAATTTGTTTAAATTGTAACTAAAATTATATGCTAAACAGCTGATTTGATTAAAAGTAATACATTGTCAATGGACGAAGGTGTTAATTTTAATGCCTTTAAAACTAAGGACATCTAATTTAATGGATTAAATTAACAAACTGTTGTAATTTCTGAAACAGCCTGAGTGAGTAAGAGATGTGGCGATCGCCACAAGCTAAGGCAACGAATGCTGGGGCAATGCTGATTTTATGGCCATTGCCAAAAGAGCTAGCCAAACTTGTTGGTCATACAAGGAGTGCGTTGGGTTAGGCCTTAATGTGGCGGTTGACATACAAACAACAATGGTATTTGTTAGTGCAGACTGGTGATGTTACCACAAGTGCTGCTAACACTGTCTCAATGTTATCAGACAAGTGTCTGAGTGAATATTTGAACATTATCTTCATGAATTATTTTTGTACTAACATCTAATATATTTGCAGGAATATTGTTTATTGTCCATTAATCAGGTATACTATGGTGGGAATGCTAGAATTATGCAAGGAAGTTGAAAGAAGATTAGTTATGCATAAAGATGGATTTTACGCATGACTTGGATATAATTGGCAAGTGAAAAACGTGGGAATTGACTCATTCAAAAGACCGAGTGGTTATCAAGAGAGTACAAGGCTTCTACAACCATTAGGTACAAGGAGGCAATGCATGAACTTGGGCACCAAGAATTTGTTCATAAAAATATGGACATGTGGAGATAATCTTCCCCAAAGCTCGGCAACTACTCCAACCACTTCCTCCACGTTTTTCATCAACTCTCCAGCCACAAATGAAGTATTCCCCAAGTATTTCAACTCTATAAATAGGAAGGGACTTGGACAAAGAAAGCATCTAACACACAACACAAACTCGAGCATTGTCGAGTACACCCTTGCACACAAGATCATTCACTTCTTGGTTCGATAATACTCCATCCTTCCTACACGTTTCCTTTCTTGTAATCTCAGATTTCAAGTTAGTTTGGATAGGATAGAGTTTCGTGTTTGATCTTCTTCGGTTCTTAGAGCAATTCTTGTAATAGCGATATGAATCTTCCGGTCTTGTACGAATTATTATTATCAGTAGAAGGTCTTGCCTTTTGAGGCACCATCAAGATATATAAATTTATATATCTTGAGAAAAACAATTTCTTGTGTGTATTTCTGCTGCAAAACTCTGTTAAATTTTTTTTCAATTCGGGTGTGTAAAGTGTTGGCGGAAGTGTTATCGTTGCACTGTAAAGACCTTTGATAACACTTCCGTTAAAGTAAGACATCGACATACATTTTCAGTATTCTAGTTTGACAGTGACATGTCTCCTTCCATACCAAATTACCAGGCTATTAGGTTTGTTTCGGGTAAAATAACTTCCGGAAAATGTTTTCCCCATTTTCCGATGTTTGTTACGCACCGGAAAATGAGGAAAATATTTTCCGGAAAATGGTTTTCCCTCATTTCTAAGTAAAATGACTTACGGATTTTTACTAAGACCATGGGCAATAGAAGGTTGAAGAGGGGGTTGAATTGGATTTCAACTAGTTGAAGGACTCCAATAGAGGGTTGAATATGAGGGGGTTGAAAGTGAAGGTTGATAAATTTCAATCGGGTTGAATGAAAATTTAGGGGGCCCGCCTTGGACACGCGTCGGCTCCCTATTGATGCCGACATGGCGCGTGCGCCTCACCGCCGACAAAGGCGCGTGAGGGCAGCGTCAGGCGGTTTTTTTTTTTTCCCAGCTTTTGCCAAGTGTCACCCTTTGATTGGTCCGCCATATTTTTATATTTGATTTTCAACACAAATTTTCGACCTCAATTATTTTACAGCATTTTTTTTTTTTTTTTGCGAAAATTCTGGATTTTTTTTCTCTATAAATTGATATAACTTTCATTTTATTTGGACACAAAAAAAAAAAACTCTATTTTCTCTCAAAAAATTCTTACTTATCCTTCTTTAACCCTTATTTTGAAAATTTTCAACATCTTTTTAGTGAAATGGATGCCAACATTCCTAATAATCCCAATAATCCTTATTTCAACACTCAGAATTCAAGTAATTTTCCACCAAATTACTACAATCCAAATGATTTTCAATCGCCAAATCAATTTTCTAACCAACCACGTCCTCAAAATGTCCCACAATTTTATTATCAACCAAATGCCATGCCTTCAGCTGCACCCACTTGGAATCCATATTATTATTACCAACCACGTCCTCAAAAAAATTAATTAAGTGTGAATTAAAAAAATTAAAAAAAATTAAAAAAATTACAAAAATTAAAAAAATTAAAAAAAATCTCGAATTTATAAATAATAATAGTAATCATTTATTTTTTAATTATATATTATTATTATTATTATTATTATTATTATTTTATTAATCATAAAAATAAAGATTATAAATAAAATAAAAGTGGTGGGGTATAGAATGATGAGTTGGGAGGGGTTGAATTTTAAACTAAACTAGTCATTGTGGGAGGTGTAGTTGAAAGGGTAGTTGAATAATGAAGTGGATGGAGAGAGAAGATGAGGTGGAGTGATATTAAGGTAGTTGAATATTTTTGGGAGTTGAAACTATTGCTCATGGTCTAAGTAAGTTATTTTCTGGAAAATGTTAACACTCTCACTCACACACAACTCTCCATAAAACCCCACCCTAACCACCCTACCCACTACACCTCTAACACCACCCTCTTCATCCATCCTATCCACCACCCCCAACTACCCCAGGCACCCACCCCCACCCAACCCCCAATAAATAAATAAATAAATAAATAAATAAAATCTTTTCACTCATATTTTTAAAAAAAATTGAACATCTCTACCACCCCCAACTACCCCAGCACCCACCCCCCCCCACCACCCCACCCCACCAAAAAAAAAAAAAAACTTCCTTTCACTCATATTAAAAAAAAATGAACATCTCCACAACCCCCAACTACCCCAGCACCCACCCCACCCAAAAGAAAAGAAAAAAAAAAAAAAAAAAAAAAAAAATTGTTCACTCATATTTTAAAAAAAAAAAAATTGAACATCTCCACCACCCCAACAACCCCAGTACCCACCCCACCCTACCCCACCAAAAAAAAACTTCTTTTCACTCATATTAAAAAAAAAAAATTGAACATCTCCACAACCCCAACTACCCCAGAACCCACCACACCCTAAACTCCCCCCCCCCAAAAAAAAAAAAAAAAAAAAAAAAAACTTTTCACTCATATTAAAAAAATGAACACCTCCACCCCTTACCCCCACCCACGGCCCCCACCACCTACCCCCACCCCACCCACCCAAAAAAAAAAAATTACTCATATTAAAATTATTTTTGAACACCTCCCCCACCCTCACCACCCCCCACCTACCCCACCCACCCCCCACCCATCCCACCCAACCCAAAATCTCCATCCACATTCAATTTTTTTCTCATTATAATTCTTTTCCTCATATTAAATTATTATTATTTTCATATGAAAATATTTTCCAGAAAACATTTTCCTTAGATTTACCAAACAACCAAAAACATGTTTATGTCATTTTCCGGAAAACATTTTCATTTTCCGAAAAACATTTTACGGAAAATCATTTTCCGGAAATTGTTTTACGCGAAACAAACGGAGCCTTAATTAGGAGTATTAGAGAGGGTGCGTATATTTATACTCTCCTCTATTGTAATTTATTTAGTAGTTCAATTGCTCAAGAGAGAGATCAATAATTCTAGATCTTGGGTTTGCACAATCAAAAAATTTGTGATCAAAATTCGTGCAAAGTAGATTAGTGTGATCATCTTCTGTAATTGTTTCTCCGCCATATTAATAATATATGTCTCCCTTTGCCCGTGGACGTAGCCAATAGGTTGTTGGTGCCACGTAAAATATGTGTTTTATTTTCTCGATTTGAGTTTGTTATTTTTGTCATCTCTACTGTCTGATTTACTAACAGAAATAACAGAAAGGAATTATCAAATTAACACTACTATAGTAAAAGATTTTACAATCCACTTCATAATATTTTAATTTTGAAGGTATTTATTATACTACAGTGTTACTAATGATAATTATACTATTAGCTATTTATTTATTTATTTTAGTAATTTTAATTAAATCAATACTCACTCCGTCTCAAAATAGATGTCGTTTTGGAGTATTTCACATATATTAAGAAATGTCATTAATGCATGTGAAGAAATCCCAAATACCCCTAAAGTTATTCAACTACCTAGATAATTATGGTTAGGTAAGAGATACTAGTTCACTATCATTATTAAGGGTATAATTTGTATAGAGTAATTAAAAATCTTTAAAAATAGTGAAAAGATAAATATTTAGAAACAAAATTTAAATTTCAAAACATCTATTTTATTTTAAGGCGGATGGAGTATGCAAAAGAAGCGAAATTTGAGATGGGATGTGTGTTGTGTTGGGGCGGGAAGGAGAGTGGAGGTGGGGGGAGTAAGGAAATGAGAGAGGGTGTAGAGAACAAGAGGGGGGCATTGGGTAAAACGAAGAGTTCGTAGATAACAGAGCGAATAAGAGGGCATCTTTTGGAAAGTGGAGGTGCTTCGTCCCGTCTGTCTGTTCAACTCACCAATCTCAAGACGATCTGTCTCTCTCTCTCTCTCTCTCTCTCTCCTTTCTCTCTCTTTCTCTCTGTGTGTTTTGCTGTTTGAATCTTTTATTCAATCCATCCATATTCCAAATACTTGTTTGTTTGTTTCTTCCTACTCGGGTCATCTGACTTTTTTTTTACTTTTATTTTCGAGTTATGATATTTTTAACTTTTCAATTTAAAAATATTTGTATTATTAAAATTATGAGACGAGTTTCGATAAAAAATTAAATGATTTGTCTCCCAGTAGTCGGAACAAGGCAAAACTCATTTCCTCTCTTCTCGACACTTCCAAATTCACTAACTTTTCGACTTCAACATTTGCTAGGTCCCACACCATTTCCTACTTATTCTTCTTTATTCATCATCTTTCAGACAAGTTTTAATACTGGACAATGCTAGAAACACAAAAGAAGTCTACAAAATAAAAATTATATATTTTTATATTAAGTAAACAATCATTTATACTTTTGGTGACAGTTGCTAATAAATCATTAGTATAGTAGTGAGATTTGTAAACTTGAAAGTTGGATGATCAAATATATAATGATCAAATTGTACGAAAAAAATAGTTTACTTTTTTAAGTATACCAACAATAACATACTTTAAAATTTTGTTAAGGTAATCAAATTTATGAGCTTAATTTGACCATTGAATCAATCTTTTGAGGCGAGTAATGCAACATTAGAAAATTAAAATCTATGAATAAATAATTTGATAAGATATTACTTATCGTTTAAAAAAGATACTGTTTTATTTGTTTTTACAAGTTATTTCAAGTGAATTTGGATTAAACATCAATATCAATTTTATTATATTAATATAAAAAATTAGAACATGGAGTGACATTTCACATATTTTGTATCAACCATTTTCATTGTAATTATTTCATTTTCCTTAATATTGGGGAGTTAGCTTTACTTTTTACAAGTATGCAACTTTGAGTCAAAGATTTGCATAAACCCATGAAGAAAACAAGTTGCTTTGATGATTGCAGAGTATCCATTTGGTTTCATTATATCTTTATCACAACTCCCTCCCCCTCCCTCTCCCTCTTTCACTTTCTTTTTTTCAAGCAAGCTTCTCTCTTTCTCTCTCACACTTTCTCTCACTATGATAGAGAAAATCTAAGGATATTCTATACTACTTCAGCAATTGAGTAGTACCAATGGATGTTTTTTTTGGACCTTCTTCACCGATATTTGCAATCCAATATTAAAATTTTGATTAAATATACAAAATATTTATTTTTACCAATTGTGAGCAATTGTGGCAGTAAATTATTCGCAATTGAACTGCACAACAGTATGGCCATGATTCATATTGATTAATAAATAAGAGTTACTAAATCCGTCTCATACTTATCATTACTTATTTTCATTTTGGGCGTCTCATACTTATTGTTATTTACCCAAAATGTTTGTTTTTTTTCTCTCATATCCATTCATGACAACTACTCCACTAACTTATTTTTCTCGCTTGTACCCGCTCACAATACTTACTTTTCTAACATTTTTTTTTAATCCACGTACACTCTTATTTGGTAGCAATAAGTAGGAGACGGAGATGGAGAGTACTTTATTTATAATGAATGATTTCAATTGGACGTGAAGTGAAAGAATACTAGTCCTAACAATATGATGATTTTAGAGAAAGGTGAAAACAGTGCAGTAGAATTTGCAGAGTGATGAGGGGATGGATTTGTTTGGGCAGTTCACGAGATTCGATACGGCCACTGTTTGTAAGAGATGGAATTGGATGGAGTTGACGGCCTACTTAGTTACTAACACCAACTTAACGGAGAGATGATGGAGATGGATTGTACTTCCTACTAGTCGTTTCTAATCTAAACTGTACATGGAGTCATGGATCATCGATGGTCACTGTTTTATTTGATTAGCCAAAACTACGTCACGCGCGTTATCACCTACTTCGTCAACTTCCCCACTTTTTTAACTTTTTTTTTAATTTTATTCCAAATAAACATCAAAATGACTCACTACAAAATTTGAAAGCTCATAGTATCAAATACTCCGTCCGTCCCAATTTAAAGTTTTTATTTTGACTTTGCACGGAGATTAAAAAAAAAAATGTTGTGAGTATAAAAAGTAAAGTGGGAGAGAGAAAGTGGGTAGGGAGTTTTTGTTGTGAGAATGACAAGTGAGTCCTACTTTCCATTTTAGGTAATAAAGCAAAGTAAGAACCTTAAATTGAGATAAACTAAAAAGGAAAGTAAAAACTTTAAAGCGGGACAGATGGAGGAGTACTACAGTTGATATGCAATTGTGGAACATTTCACTATATGTTGAAAGAAAATAATGATAAACAGAAATATTAGTTACAAATTCATTAATCCAACTAAAATTTTTAGTTCGGAACGGAAGGAGTACAAAACATTAAGCATTTAGGGCAACTCCAATCGTATGTATCAAATGCAAATTTTGATACCTGTGATAAAGTATTAGCATCTCCAATGGTATTTTCAATGGGTACCAAAATTTGATGTTGTACTAAGCTAGGTAACAAATTTTCTACCTTGCTTAGTACCACACCAATTTTTTTATATCTATTGTTTGTGTTTTAAAGAATTGTTAAACATAATTCAAAAATAATTATCATGTTAAATTTTTTAATTAATTTTTTTTATATATATAATTATTTGAGAAATTATTTTTTTAATTTAAAACATAATTAATTCAAGCAATGATTATATATTGAAACAATTTATCATTTCAAAAATATTAATAAAATTAATAACCATTAAAAATTAATTTGTCCAAAATTTTGATACCTATGATTAGAAATGATTTTTTGATACCATATAAATAGTACCCATAGGTACAAAAAATTGATTTTGTTACCTATGAAGCAAGGACTACCAATGGAGTTGGCCTTAGAGCATCCACAATGGTAGAGAGCTATTTTAAGGAGCTTTTTTGTGATCCCAATTTGCCACATTTACTTCTAGTCAACAAATAAAAACTCAAAGCAAGTTCTACAATGGTATAGTTTTTTCATCAACTTTTTTGTGGCCCCTACATCCAACACTAAAAATAAAATAAATATAAAGTATTGGTTAATATTAAATGATCAACATGGGGAATAGGAGAATAGGTAAAAATTTAATTAAAAAGCTCTTACAAAGAGCTATTTCTACAAAGAGTTGCTCTTTAGTAAGGAGCTCTTCTAGCTTTTTCAACAATGGTAAAAACCTCTAGAGAGCTTTTTCATTAAAACAAAAACCTTTCAAAAAGCTCCCATTGTGGATGCTCTTAGCTTTAATGTTACTCAATTTAAACAAATTAAATGACCAAAATAAAAATGAGTTTGTAAAACAAGTAAGAGTTGGAGATGGGCATTTCGGGCCCAAGCCCGTGGGCCCGTCGGCCCTTGCCCGCCAAACCCTTAACCCGTGAGTCTTTAGCCCAAACCCGGCCCTTGGCCCTTGTATTTAACGGGTGGGCCGGACCGTCCAAAAAGTGTAACGGGCCGGGCTTAGCCCGCGGGCTTAAACCCGTGAGATGGCTCGTGCCCGTCGGCCCGCATTTTTGCCAGGTAAAAAATAAAAAAAAATAAAAAATTGTACTCCATCCGTCCCGCTTGAAAATGCAAAACTTGCCTTTTTGGGCTTCCCATAGAAATTGCAAAATCCATAAATAGAAAGTTTTTACCCACTTTTATAATAATTATTATAATTTTTTACCCACTTTCAAAATCCAAAACTTGCCTTAATTATCATAATTTTTCAAAATGGAGTATGTTTATAGTTTAAAAAATTTATTCATTACAATTATAATCTTTTTTCACTATTTTATTTTCTTTAATAACATACAAATATTATTAAAGGAATCAAGGCTTCTTATATTTTTACTAAATTATAAATTAAATTTGAAAGTCTTTAATATTTTTAAATATTCTTTTTTTATAAAATTTTGTATTTTTCCAGATTAAAAAAAAAAAAAAAAAAAACCGTTCAAGCCATTTGGGTTAATCCCAAGGGCCGACGGGCGGGCCTAACAAACATTGAAGAAGCGGGCCGGACCGGATCCAGCCCGCGGGCTCACACGCCACCGGCGGGCCCAAGCCCGTTAACCCGCTGGTTAGTGAAAAAAATGGGCCGGGCCGGACGGGTTTGCCCTCTTATGCCCATCTCTGGTAAGAGTAAAAGGTTTGTTGAGCGCGTAGGAAAAGGGAGAGTGGGAATTCCATTTTCCTTGGGAGGGTAGTAATGACAGGGAGAGATAGGGATACGGACAGGGGTTTATTTGTGATGTTGTATTGGGTATTGAGTTTTATGTATTTGTCCTCGTGATCGCCGAACCCAGATCCCCCTCTGGAAGACTGTTTCCCCCTTGTCACGTGGGTTCTTTTGACCACTCCTACCCCTCACTCTCTCAATTGACCATCTGCCTATCACTTTCACCAAATATTTTGTACTGTATTTTTTAACCAATCTAACTGGTTTCACAAAAAAAAAAAAAAAAAAAAAAAAAACAATCTAACTCCATATCGAATTTCAAATTTAAAATTACTTGGTTATTGACTCTTTTTTTTTCTTTTAGAAACAAGGATTATTATATTACAAACAGTAAAAACATTACATATTGTTATTTTACAAGCATACCCAGATTAAAAAAGATGATACTCCCTCCGTCCCACTATAAGATTTTTACTTTGGCTTTACACGGAAATTAAAAAAAAAAATGTTGTGAGTGTGAAAAGTTAACTAAGAGAAAGAAAGAAGGTAGAAAGTTTTTGTTGTGATATTGGCAAGTGAGTCCCATTGTCTATTTTAAGTAATAAAGTAAAACAAGAACCTTACTTATGTTCCGCTCATTTCTCTTCTATCGAGACCTATATCACACGTGAGACCGTCTCACAAGTGTCTTCCTCTAAATTTAGTATCAATGAGCATCAAGGTTTAAATAGTCATGTTCCGCTCAAATTAGACTAGTGTAAACTTACTTATGTTTCGGCGTTAGCATGACTCTTAATGCTAGTATAATTTTTCTGTTTTGTTGCAGCCAATGATCAAATTGATCAACTTTCCTACTGCTTTTACATCCAGGCATTCAATCTTACATTCATCTTCATCTCCCCTAATGGTCGGGGGTTGATTTCTAACCAAATAAAAGAATTGGTGATATTTATACTATGTACGATGTCAATAATAAATTGATTTGCAACCGAGCAAGTACATTCCCATTTAAATGTAATATTGTATTTCAATACGCGTGTCTCAGATCAATGAAGATTAAAATTACAGATAGTTGACTGTACAATATCAAATAAATACAACTTGTCCAACCATTTATTAACAATAGAATAGTTATTAAAATATTTTAATTAAGTCATATGTTATGTACAACGTCGAATCCTATAGATAGAGAGAGAGAGATTCAAAAAGCAAAAACAAATACTAAAATTAAAGAAAAAGTATTCAAACACAATAAATATTTTCTTGACCACTTACATTTACACATATCCAAGATACTATGATGACTAGCACTGTTACTCCCACTGGTGTACGATGTCTCTACCCACACTTGTATATATACCTCCCCAAACCCCTCCTCTCCTCCTTACACTTCTCACCTTCATCCTCCTCTCGTGCCATACAACACCCCCCACCCTCTCCCTCTCCCTCTCTGGGTCCCATCCATTTCCCAAACAGTAATATCTCAACCATTTGACAACAACGTGCTTCTCCTGCAACTGCTGACTCTTATTTCGCCATTTTCCTCTCTCTCTCTCTCTCTCTATATATATATATATACACACACACACACACACACCCCTCCACCTCCATTAATTCAAACATAAAAATGAACAGGTGCAGCAGCTACAACGCTCATTGCAATATGGTGGGCCCTTGTTCTTGTGGTGTTTTCCACACCACCCAGTCGTCCACCACAAACAACTCCAACTTCTCTATGCTCTTCTCCTCTTTCGATGGTTACCAATCAGATTTCTCTCCTTTCACTTCTTCTTCCTCCTCCTCTGTTGACTGTACCCTTTCTTTAGGGACACCTTCTACCAGGTTGATGTCTTCCAATGATAAAACATCATCCGATCATCAATATCGCCGTCCGGCGCCTTCTTCTTACGTCTCTAACTTTTGTTGGGACATTTTACACCCCAAAACAACCTCTAAACCAAACCGTCCCACCACTAACTCCGGCGGTGATCCTCTCCTTGCACGGCGGTGTGCTAACTGTGATACCACTTCTACTCCTCTGTGGAGGAATGGCCCCCGGGGTCCTAAGGTCAGTCAACTCTCTTTCAATTCGGTCAAACTTTTTAAACCGAATCTCTCTCTTACATTCATTATTATAAAATTGTTTTGCTGTGTCAGTCTATAATCTTTAATACTATAAACTATACCATAATCGTTAATACTTGCATATTATATGTATACAAACATAATAAGACAATAAGACACGTGAAATATTTCATTGCCCTAGGTGGTGGGTACAAAATCTGGTGCACCAAGTACAATGCCGAGGCAATGGTTTGATTAATTAGTTTATTAAAAATGTTGATCGAGAAAACTAATTTATGGGTTTTATTTCTAAATTGCAGTCGTTGTGCAATGCATGTGGAATTCGATTCAAGAAAGAAGAGAGGAGAGCCAGTGCGGCGGCGGCCACCACCAACGGAGGCGGTGGGGCTGGAATGATGGTGGATACCCAGCACATGATCAACAGTTCATGGGTTCAAAACACTCCGACGAAGATGCCGTCGTGCTACTCTCCGGCGGCGGCTATCGGAAACGAGTTCAGGTTCATTGATGACGTGGACGACCGAGATTCTCCTTTCCTCTCCTGGCGTCTCAACGTCACTGACAGACCTGGCCTTGTCCATGACTTCACCAGATGAACAAATTTCACACAACTTTTAAGAAACAAGCAGAGGGGACCCCACCAGCTGACAACGTGTCGTGATGATTTGGATCAAACGTGGGTGACGTGGATTACTGACTAGGATATTGGTGGTGAAATTTACAAAAAAAAAAAAAAAAAAAAAACTTGAAAATTCTTTCTTTACTCTTTGGCGGATATATATGTTTCCTTTAGTGAACTGCCTAGCCCTAACCTAACCCCCGACACATCATAGATGGAGTGAGAGAAATGGGTTAATGTAATTCCGTTATGTTTTTTTTTTTTTTACATTTGTTTTTTTCTTTTAATTTTAATTTAGGGAGTAACTTTTTCTTTAATTTCAGTCAATTATTATATAATATACACTACTACTAGCTTTTCTTTTTTGTCGGGTCATATTCTTTCTATGTTTGGGCTTTATAATGTGTTTCAGCTTTGGCTTAAGTTGGAAGGTACTACTCAGATATATATTTTGGGTTTGTTGAAGGACGAAGGTCATGGTCATGAATATTCTTTCCACAGATTAGGAGTAGCAACTTTTTCTTTTTGTTGAACTCGAAACCGCATTAAGGAATCAGTAATCATTACTTTATCTAAGCATGTTGTCTATGTGGTAATCAAGGTTTTGAAGTTGGTACGTATAAAGAGATGTGAATATAGGAACCGAATTCCTAAAGATCAGCATATCATGTTTAACATTCAAAGGTTCAAACAAGAAGAAGGGAGAGGCCCAAGTGTTAGCGAATTCCTAAAGATCAGCATATCATGTTTAACATTCAAACGTTCAAACAAGAAGAAGAGAGAGGCCCAAGTGTTAGCGTGGGCTGGACTGGGCCGACAATGGACTATATTGGAGGTTACACTTTAAAATCAATTGATAATGAGGGGAGTAACTCCTCAGATCTATATACCGGTCAATGTTTCTCTCTTTAGAAGATGTTGGATAATTGTCTCTTACATTAACCTTAGCTCACCATTTAACCACACTCATTCTCTCTATTCCTTTTCATCACTTAATTTATTCAAACAACACCACTATTTACCCCACTTATCTTCTCTCTTCATTTCTACCACACATGTATTACATTTTCTTAAATATTGTGCACACTCTCTAATTCTACTTGTGTTGGGACGGAGGGAGTATTGATTTATTGTGATCCACTAAATATACGAACATTCTCACATATTACACGTTAAATGATTAATTTTTAAAGTTTAACACTGGATACTGCTTGAGCTAGAACTCATAGGTAAATGATCACACGCACACATTGAAATTGAGTTTATTGTCATATGACCCTGCGTACCATCTCAATATTTCAATTTGAGCTCTGTACTACGTGATCGACAATCTTTACATGCGTACTTTCTAAATAATAACCAAAATGACCAAAATCGTTAAAAAAAATTTAAAGAACGTTAGGGCGTTAGTAACTTAACGAGTTAAATACTTACGTTCTAGTCCAACAAAATGTTTTTTCTAACCATATGATCCCTGAGCTCTTTAAAAACACCAACCCCACCCCTCCAAAATCAACACCCACACAAAACACATACACACTCTTTCTCACTACTTTTTCTCTCTACCCTCTCTCTTTCCCAACTCCGGCGACGCCTCTCTCTCATCCTCCGGCGAAGCTCCGGCCAGATCTACACTAGCTCAGACCAGATCTACGCTACACTCACCTCATAAACGAGTTACTCTGTCAAAAGGGGGCATACCCACACCAAAAATGTCAGCGTAAAACACAACACCATCGCCACAACACCCATCGCCTTCGTCAACTCCGGCGACCGTTTTCCGTCACCAGTCTTCCCGGTGAGACAAACGAACGTCGTCGGCAGCTGCGCCTTGTCCAGACGAAGCCAACGGCGTAGAGATCATCGTCAACGGAGCAAATGAGCGGCTCCCGACCGTCGGTCAAAATTCCGGCAAACCAGTCAACACCGGTGACATTTACAATCTCCGGCTACTCTGGTGAGAAAAAGAGTGCCAGCAAAAGATTTGTCTTGAGAAAACGAAAATGGTGGAAAAACTATTCAAAACGGAGCAAAAATAAGCTCCCAATCGCTTGTCAAAATTCCGGCACCTCCGTCTCCGTTTCCGGCGCCGACTTACTCCGACCAATCTCATAGAGCGAAAAAATAAATTCAATTATGGGACACCCTTTTAAGAAATTTTTGACTCTTAAAATGGGATGGAAGGAGTATGTAACATTATCCATTTTAACTAATAGAGCGAAAAAAAACTTTTAAACTGAATGTGGGGTATATTATTATTTTTTTGTTTTTTAAGTACCAGCTCACCGAAGGTGTACACTCTAAATGTGGGAATAAATTCAATTAATAATCTTTTCAAAATAAAATAAAATAATGTTTTTTTTTTCTATTTTTGGTCAGTATTTTAAAAATATTTGCAAAATCGAAATAGGTTAGTGACCATATAAGTATTTAACTCGTTAAGTTGCTAACGCCATCTATTGCCTTCTAACGTTCATTAAATTTTTTTAACGAGTTTGGTCATTTTGGTTATTATTTAGAAAGTACGCATGTAAAGATGGTCGATCACGTAGTACAGAGGTCAAATTGAAATATTGAGATAGTACGCAGGGTCATATGGTAATAAAGTCCATTGAAATTAAAGATGTTGGTTGTAGCCAACAACTTCAAATGAAGAAGTGTCGCATAATACATTTTGAACTAATAGTAATTTATTTTTGGTTGTAGTTTTGCTATTATTTAGGCGTCTTTATCATTGTTTACCAATTATACCTTTATTTTATGGTTATGTTGTTGTTAATGTAAAAATATTTAATTATTTTGGAACTTGAAATGTTTCAAAGGTAATTTAGTCTATGAAATCTGCATTCATTGTTTTTCTTAATATGTGTGAAAATTTTAAAATACAAGTATTTTAAGACTGGAGTATATCTTATCTTTTCATTTATTATACAAGAACAAAAAAAATATATATAAAAGAAACCGAAAAAATCAACACCAAAGCAATAATGAAAAATGCTTACAAATCAGCTAAGCTAAGGGCCTATTTGTTCAATCTTAATTTGTTTCTTATATATATATCGGCTTAAAACTTTTCCGGTCAGACATAGATCTAATTTTAGGCCTGAATACGATTTAAGGGCTTGTTGTGTAACATGATAAGGAATAATACTAGGGGCACAAAAAAATCACAAAATCTTGCTCACAAAATCATAGGTGTCATGATTTTATTGGTGTTTTTAAGTAGAGTGTGGCGGGTCCATTATCGATGCAACCAATAAAATATCGCCACCTCATTTTGTACCCCTAGCATTGCTCCATGATGATAAGAATGAGTTATTATTAAGGAGAGGATAATTAAGCCCTCACAATTTTTTAGTGGGTACTAATAATCCTATGATTTGGAGCAAATGAAGAACTTAAGGCCCAATAATGGAGGTTGATTCAGTGAGCATGTCTTTTGTTTGAAGTGGGCTCAAAGCCCAATAAAAGTTGCAAAATGGTCTTGAAGCCCAGTCGTTACCATTGGTCCATAGCCCATATAAGTCTCTCTGTACTTTGGGGTTTAGGAACAAATTGTAAAACCTCTCCGTCAGGGGCTCACCGTTAAAATTTCGCCTTCTTCTCCCGCCACCTTCTCACCCCCTTTCTTTCAACCCTAACTACCGGTTATCAACTCTAGCCTCCGCCATTTTCACCGGCAGCGCACGCCGCCGATACATACTGCAAACAAGCCCTAATAATAAGAAACCATGGCTTCCGAAGTGTACGAAGAGCCGATGAACTTGAAGGTGAGAGAGCTCTTAAAGGAGGTCCAGCTCGACTACTCTCCGGCAACTAAGAAGACGATTGACGACGTCGTTTCTTCCATCAAAGAATCCATTGATAAAATAGCTGAAGACCTCCTGGTCAATATTTCCTTCTTAAACCCTAATCCTCAACCTGTTTTTGACAATTTGAGTTAATTTGGTATTATCAATTTGGTCCGCAAATTCGTGCTTTCTTATGACGCGTTTGAAATTTCTGCAGGTTACTGCTGATGAGGCACCAAATTTTGTTAGAGATATCGGTGCGGATAAAGTTGAATTCAAGTTTAGTAAGCCGGAGTTGATTGAAATTGGTGGCAGCTATTCATATCAATGTGTAGCTAAACCTGATGTAAATATTGATTTATTTATCCGGTTGCCAAAGGTACTCGTTGTTCTTTTATCTTCTTGTGCCCTGTTTTTACTGGATGGACTGGAAAGCGTAAATAATAAATTGAAGACTAAAAAAAATTTATGATTAGATCACATTGCAATTGTTAAGCTTATCAAATATCTGTGTCTGCTGCGTGAAAAACAATGCACTTGATTGGAGTAAGAGATGTTGCAACAGTGATAGAAAATTTGAATATTTAGAGCTTAAAACTTTAAGGTGGACTCTTATGGAACATCCAAAAAAGGAATAGTAGGCTATTAACATGGAACAAAGTTAGTACAAGCTGACATATTTATGAAGGTTAAAAGAAAATGTTAATCCAATACATATCAGATCATGTTTACTATAAGGTCTGGAATTGCGAGTGTTGTAAACATGAAATACTTAGTGAACACATTTGCATAGAGAGAGAGAGAGAGAGAGAGAGAGAGAGAGAGAGAGAGAGAGAGAGAGAGAGAGGACAAACAAGGATATTATAAAGATAAATTGTGAACTAAGTAGAAATAAAACAAAGGAGATCTATACTCTCTAATGTATTGAAACAAGAAGGCTCCTAAGTGCTCCTATAGCCAATGTCCATAATGAGTTAAGAAAAACAGCTAGTGCATGATGAGCAATCAATGGAGTGTAAAAAGACTGCTATAAAGACCCACTTGTCAGCTCGCTGTAAGCCTCTATTTCAAATAAAGCAGCTTGCTGCTTGCTATTTGAGGACTTGGGAATCCAATATCCATATTATCATGAAGCTTCTTCAACAAAATGAGCTAGTGAAGGAATGATATTCATGGGATTCCTGATGATTTTTGCACAAAACAATATTTTAAGACAAGGCTGATCATGGTCTCTGGTGCATCTAGTTATTAGATATGTATTGAAAATATTTGTGGGAGTCGTACTTATACTTCTGCTGAAATTTTTCTTCCACTTTAGCCCCTCAATGCTGTAAAAAATAATGCATCAAATGCAATACGAACCGGTGTATGTCATTTATTTGTACTGTGCATTGTATCGCATAATATGAATCTGATTTTTTGTTTTGATTCTGAATGTGGGGTAACTGATGACTTACATTATCGAGCTTTGGTACTGACTGAATTACTGAACATTGTTAAGCTCGTACCTTACACTTGGATTTTGAATCATAGTAGCACACTTTTTTTTTTGGCAGGAGTGCTTCCATGAGAAAGACTACTTGAATCACCGGTACCATGCCAAAAGATGCCTTTATCTCTGTATAATCAAGAAGCATTTGAAGTTATCTTCATTGGTTCAAAAGGTTGAGTGGTCCACCTTTCAGAATGAAGCTAGAAAGCCTATTCTTGTTGTCTATCCAGGTATATGATTCAGCTGTGCTACATGGTGCATATAAGTTGGATGTGTATTGTTTAAATGGTATATATTATATTTGGTTGAAATGAAGTTTCTCTTTGATATTGTAGCTTTGGAGCTTGTCGGAATTCCAGGGTTCTCAATACGACTAATTCCCTCAGCAAAGTCTCTTTTTAGCTTTAAGAGGTTTAACATACAGAGAAACAATGTTCGTGGGCTAAGTCAAGGTAGTTTATACTTTTTGTCTCCTTTTATAAAAAAGGGGGTAGTTTTTACTTAATACTTTAGGTTTACTTGTTCTTGGGCCTTTTAATGATATGATTTTGCATTTTCTTTTTTATCATGGAAGGTCAAGGTACGCCAATCTACAATAGCAGTGTATTGGAGGACATGCTTTTAGAGCAGAATGCAGAACTTGTCAGAAGAACCTTTATTGGATGGAAGGCATTAGGCGAGGCTTTGCTGTTGCTAAAAGTATGTCGCAATGCCTTGACAATTAAAATATATTGTTATAGTATCCACTTGTAAGTGATGAAAACTTGCCTTTTTCTGTGGTGATGTAGGTTTGGGCCCGACAGAGAACTTCTGTATACACTTACGATTGCTTAAGTGGGTACATTATCTCTATTATAATGGTATTCCTTGCGACAGAATCTAGTAGGAATCGCATCAACAAAACTCTTACAACGATGCAGATATTTCGCATCACATTAGACTTCATTGGTATGTCCTTTTGTATCAGTTTTTCCAGATTGTTTTCTAAAAATCTAGGCTAATAATATGTGAATAGAGATGGACCTTTTTCCATTTCGCTGAAGTCTTACATTTCTTGGGGGTATGGCATCGCATTTTCTGCTCTTATTGGGTAGACTGTTACATTGAAGTTTAAAAGATGAAATTATAAACCCATGTCTGGTACTATTTGAAGTGAAGCTGTCACATTAACATTAGGGTCAGAGGCTCAGATGTCATAATGACAAGACAAATTTCAAAAGATGCCTCAATCAGAAAGTCATCCAGACAGTGGAGAACTTGGATTGTAAGTAAGATGAAATGTATATTAATGTTACTCAGTTGATTCTTGTACCATAAAAAAAATGTTGATTTTGCCCACCTTACACTTATACTCCCTCCGTCCCACCTCACTTGAGACCTAAGAGGTGGGCACAATAACTAAGGAAAAAGAATAAAATAAAGAATATGTGTGGTAGAAAATGAAGAGAGAGAATGAGTGGGGTTAATAGTAGGTTGGTTGAATGAATTGTGTGGTGGAAAATGAAGAGAGAGAATGAGTGAGTTGTGTAGATTGAATATAAAATTATAAAAAGATTACCAATTTGAGGAGTCAAGTGAAGTGGGACGGACTAAAATGGAAATAAGTCTCAAGTGAGGTGGGACGGAGGGAGTATGTTGGATTTATAGAAGGTATTTCCTTAAGAGGGAACCAGGGGCGGTCCTTTGCCAATATGTGCAGGTGCAAGTGCACCAGGTGAAATCCCAGCTCAATTTAATTTTTTTTTTATCCAGATTATTTCGAATATATACATTGAAACTGCACTAGTGACAAATAAAACTTTGTAGCACAGTGGTATAGTGCCAAGTTTTTAGCCTCAGTGTCTTGAGTTCAAGTCTCATTATCAACATTTATTTGTTTTTGGGATTGATTATCAATATCTATGTTCCTGTGTGTAATTTGTGCACCTGCTCTAATTGAACTCTAGACCCACCACTGGAGGGAACTGTTACTTTTAAGTTTGGACGTGCCACAAAAGGAATGCTCAGCTCTACTTTTAGGACTGACTTGGTTTTATATTAGCAAGTGAAAAGTTTTCACTTGAACCCCCTCACTCTTGGTATATGGTGGAACAACCTAATTCTCCAAGCTTGATTGACCAGTTTTCACAAATAAATACTTATCCTTATTAGAAATAGAACGCACTAAATATATTAAGTTTCCAGTCATCTCGTTTACTTTTTGCATAATGCATCGCCCTTATATGTCAATGGGAGCCTTCTAGCCATATAGGCCTCACATTGTTTGGACTTCTGAACAATGTAGTTCTGCAATCAATGTAGACCTAAAGGGTACGATGACAGTATTGCTTTGTTCATATGAATTAAATGACTATGATATGCTCTGGGGTCAGTATGTTTTTGATAGTGAATAAAACTCCTATTGTACTAGTTGCAATATTTATTCACCCTTTCCAACAATAATGGGCACTTAACCTCTGTTTTCATCCCCATGTGAACATGCGGTTGAAGGAATATGATTCTGATGTAGAAAGTTTTTCAACCTCTAATGAAATACATATTCTATTATATGGAATGAATACGGTTTCCATTTTTGATGTTGGCTAGTAACTAGCCTATCAGTACATATTATTTTAATAAATGTTTTGCTTTTGAAATTGCAGCCACTTCAAAACTATGGCACACTGGGATCATTTTTAAGCCAGAAGGTGAAACCAAAATCTCTAAAGAGGTATGATATGTCACGTACTTTATGTACGCAAGTCCTCCTTTAATGTTTAGTTTTTGTGACTGATCTTACTTCGAATACTGGAACTGACTATGTCTGATGGAAACTGAGTCTTGAAGGAAGCACAACATATATTGAGGAAAAATGTATTTCCATCAGAAGTCTCCAAGGTTTCAAACATGAGACATGGGAGTTATTAATTTTTATTGATCAAACCTGTGTAAATAACTCAAAGCTCATTCTGAAAACTTTTGGTAAATGAGATTTTGAGAGCAATTAGAAATCCTTTTTTCACCCATCTCATTACTGTCTCACTCCATGATTGTTCGCTCTCCTGGATGACCTTTTTGGATATCATTTTCGCTTTTTATACTGGAATTAATATTCTTCATAAGTTCATGCAGAAGAGGAAGCAGTTGTGTATACTCATGACTCATCACATGTCTCCCGACTTCCAAGCATAATTTTGAGGGTTTTGAAGTCCACTATAGTTTTGTACTAATTATTCATTGGTCAACTTCAAACCTTTGTGTCTAGAGTTTTGAGAGAAAGTTCACTATCTGTTTACACAACAATTGCCTCCGATGATATTGCACCTTTTCGCCTCACTTACCTATTTAAAATAAGTGTGTGATTATGTCCTGTCGTGCATCGGAGGTTTACGTCCAGTATGTTGAAATTCAATCATTGGATTACATTTAACTCAATGATAAATAATGATAGCAAAAATGAAACCGTGATGAAGTTTCAATGTATGAACTTAATTTTATTTAAGTCAATTTGCAGCACTGTAGGTTCTCTATGAACTTCGTTTTACCCAAGTCAGTTTGGTGCATTGTAGGTTTCTATTCTCTATAAGCCATGACATGATCCTAGTTTCTGCCGTTGGCTCTTTGCTGTGGCTGGAAATGGATTTTGGGCCATTCATTTAGTGTGTGACGACGTATGGATGTGCTTCTCATGTTCTATATTGGCTAAGGTCTTTTAACTTTAAATTGCAGGACAAGAAGAAATATGTAGATTTATTTCCTGCATTTATATGCTCTCCATTTGCCCATTTTAATATGGCATTCCGCATGACGAAGAGTGGCTTGCTGGAGGTACTTCTTTCTTGGGGGAATTAATCTGTCATTTTTATTTGTAATTACGTACATGCATCTCCTTGTGTAATTACAACTAGCTATACATTTGCCTGCTGATATTATGTCTATCTTGAAATTTCAGCTTCGAGAAGAGGCTGCTTTGGCAATCAGCTGCATTGACAAATGCATAGATGGGGGATTTGTTGAGATTTTTATGACCAAGATGGACTTTCCTTCTAAATTTGACTACTACATGAGGTAATGTTATACATTCGCATCTCATCTTTTGCAGAGAGTTACAACCCAGAGAATACTTGTCTTTGAGTTATCTTTTCTGTTCAAATTATCTTCACAAGAGCTTGTTCTTGCTGGAGGATATAACTCATTTTGGATAAGAAAATTTGTCCATGGATTGAATTAAAAAAAAACTTGTGGACCAAACAGGTCAAAACTTAAAATGTGAGTTCAGAGAAGTTTATGGTTGTTTATTAATTATTATTCACAAGTCTCTTGCCAGAGAGAGCCACGGGAAGGTGGTGGTTGATGGTAGAGTGCAGAGGCTCACTGGATCACTGGCCGATTGTGTGTAGAGAGAGAGAGAGAGAGAGAGAGAGAGAGAGAGAGATAAAAGATCATGCTTGCCAAAGCTATGTCTCCTTCATTTTACTGCTCGCTGTCCGATCAACTTGGTGACCGCAACGGTACTTACTGAGCCTATGATCCTTTCAGCTCTTTGACTCACAGTGCTACTTCCTAGACCCTCGAATCCTTCATGGATGGACTATTGATGTATGTCCTTAATGACGGACTCGCTTATGGTAATGGGGTGAAAAATGCATGTGGGAGTATATCTTCTTTCTCTGTCCAAATAAGACAGACATATTACGACACATTATTGCACTGGAAAAAAACTTGGATCCTTAATTGCAAAATTTTGAGAACACTGACCCTTAGTATGATTGGGGTAGTCTTTGGGCTAGAAAAAAACCGTTCCGCCTAAATATAAGTAGGAGAAAGCAAGAGAGATCCATAAACTATATGTATCGTCATGTTGTTGACGAGCTTATATGTACCTCGGATCATTCCGAGATCTATACCATCATTCAGAAATGACTTGAACATTGCTCTGAACTCTCTCTTGATATTCTTTCGTCCTCAAATCTAGTTTATTTTCCTGAATTGCTGTGACTTTTGAAATTGGACTGATCTTTCAATATAGTGTCTTCGCAGAAGAAAAAAAATAATACTCCCTCCGTCTCACTATGTTTGCCCACTTTTGACTTTTGTTGGTCAACACAAATGGACTTTGATAAAATATTAATGTCAATCTAATCACCCTAATGAAATTCTAAAAGTTGTTATAGATAAAACCAAGTGATGTATTTATAACAATTTTTTTGGATTTCATTGGGATGATTAAATTGACATTAATTTTTGGTCAACGTTCACTTGTGTTGACCATTAATAATCAAATGTGACCAAACATAGTGAGACAGAGGGAGTATTAGAAAGGAGAGGAATTAGCAAAACAATACGCGGAGGACAAGTAGTCCATCCCGAAGGCACTTAAATCAACATATTTTAATGCTGCTATCATCTTTTAATTCATGAAATAATGTTATTTTTTAGCTCTTGATGGCTTCTTTTCCTTTGTTACTTCTTCTATCATTTCCAGAATATTTGCATCGTCTTATCCTGTCTCACATTTGTTCTTTTACAGATTGAACTTGAAGGGAAATACTGAAGTTTATGGATCAGGGTTTTGTTTGGATAATGAATGTTGGAGATTGTATGAACTGAAGGTACATTCATTGTTGCAAAGAGGATTAGGAGGTAGAATCAAGTGTCTACGTGTTATCTGGAGGAATGCAACTTCAATAGAGGATATCAATAATGTATGTGAATTAAAAGAGTGATGATTGATGTTTGTTATGCTTGATGAGCTTGAGTTTTACATGTGTAGCTCTTATTAACTTGTGGTTTTAGGGCCTGTCAGGGCTTGATAGTGAGCCATTGGTGGTTGGAATCTCTGTCAGCTTACCAGAAGCTTTGAATCAGTTTACAAAAGGTCCCATTCCATCGAAAGAAGAGGAGGTACATGTTTGTTTGCGTTATTAAAGAGTATGCACCCTCTAGATTTGTACCAACTGTATTCATGCTTTTGCTTAGGCTCTGGAGTTTCGGAAGTTTTGGGGAGATAAGGCATTTGATTACCTTTTCCATAAAGGTTCCATCGCTATGGTAGCCGTAGGTAAGGCAATTATATGTGCTTAGGTTTTCGCCACATTGTGAGGTTAATTGTGTCATTTTATTAACATACCATGCATAATTCCTTGATAGATTGGGCTCTTCCCAACGAGAAACCATTAGAAAGACATCTCATTATGAAAAGGATCACTGCACATCTTCTTAGGTTGCATCTTTCCCTGTCGGAAGAAAAGATTTTGCATGCTGTTGATCAACTTGATTTCGCTTTGGTTCCCGCCAATGCAGGTAATTTGCTTAATTTCTAGTAAATAACAGTGTTATTTCCTTTTTATTTCTTCTTTTATCTCGTATCAGTTCTTATTTTCCTTATATTTGCGTTGATACCTCAGATTCAATTGCTTCTCCTGGAGAGTTGCTTGAAGCCTTTGACAATTTATCAAAGCGGCTACGTAATCTGAGTGACATTCCTCTAAAGATTTCAAGCGTTCAGCCACTAGACTCAGGTTTCTTTTCAGCTGAAAAGCCTTCTTGTCTTTGGGGTGCATTTCTTTATTGTGGATTTATTTTCCACCTGATTTATGCATCATGATTTTACTTTTTCACATGTTGATTAGTTGCAGACATCTATTTTTATGAGATAGTAACAACTTATTCATGAGATCTCGATATTTCGGCGCTACATTTGTATTACGTGAGCACTAGTTTGAAAACAGCAGCACAATGCTTTCGCCTATCATTGGTGACACATTCACACAAGCATATATAGTTTTCCATTATTCTGGTTTGTTTCTCATAAACCATGTTCACTTTAATTCTTGACACCCCATCCCAACTCTCAGTAATTGCTTCAGCAAATGGAAAACGTGACTGTATTAAATGAATAGGAGAATTAAGGAAATCAAAGGGTAAAAGATCTTTAAATAAAGAAAGAGTTGGTTTTGGGGGAAACTAGTTCCTCCATAAGTTATAAAAAGTCCGGTTTTTTAACCCTTCTTAAACCCTAAAAGGCCTAAACCCTAAACCTTAAACCCTAAACCCTAAACTTTAACCCCTATAAAAACAGGACTTTTTATAACTTATGGAGAAACGAGTTTCCCCCAAAATTTTCTCATAAAGAAATGTGGTGGTGGATGAGGAAGTCCAATAAGAAGTCTAACTTAAATGTGATTCTTATACATCAAGGCAAAAACCTAGGAAATTAGAAGATTTAGAGCGTTATTACACGATTATAAAGAGATATCAGAGAAACTATGTCTGAAACTTTGATGACCTTCTAATAAATTAGACACAGAAGATGGGGGAGAAGAAGATATACTAACTTGCAAAAGTAAGGGAGAAACTAGGAATTTCAGCGAGATAGAATGTATGTTGTATAAAGATGAAATTTGGGTCCTCATTATGAATGTAGTTAAAAAAGATGGATAATATATTCTGAAAAACGTTAGATGAGCAACATGTGGATAAAGAAGCTATGCAGGTATGATTTAACATTGATAGAATTCAATATGTTACCTTGCTTCGTAGAAGTTACTACCTCCGTCCCAGAATAAGAGTCCTATTTTTTTTGCTGTTTGGACGAAGGTATTTTGAGTATAATTTTAGGTTATTTCATTATGTTAATGAATATCTAGATATTGATATTGGTAGTACATATAATGGAGTATCAATAACAAGTTTAAAATCTCCATTAGGATAATTAGATCAACATAAAATTATTGCTCAAAATACCTTCGTGCTAACAGCGAAAAAAATAGGACTCTTACTCTGGGACGGAGGGAGTATTAGAATGAGGTAAAGTTTGCTTTATGGAATATGAGCTTTTATTGGAATAAAGTTGTGACTTCAGCCTCTCTTTGGGCATATGCCAATGGGGACTTTCGAGGTGTAGCGCTTATATATTGAAGAGAGACTGGGGGTGCTGCTATAGTTTAATGTAGTAGTGTATTTTGTTTCTTTCTTTTCCTTGTAGATGAATTTCTTGTCCATCCTTTCATTGATCTACTTCTAATATAGTATTCTTTTCTTACAAAAAGATATTTAAAAAGAGATCATGAGTCGAAATGAAATTTGATGAATGGAGTATTGCCAATATACAAACAAAAGGGTGACTTTCAATGTGTGTGTATTTGTTTATTTATGCTCTTTTTTATGGGCATATAGTTTGATTTCATGGGCTTTTGAAATGTTATGAGTACATCTCTCATGATGTAGGACCTCATCCTTAATGTAATGTTTTTGATGTTAGTTTCCAGGTAATTATTGAGTGACCAAGTATTAGCGAACATTTCTACCAATTGTATGTCTATTATGTTGAAGTGTTACATCTCTCTCTCTCACTCTCTCTCTCTCTCTCTATGTATATATCGACACACATAGTTAATGCATATGTACATATACAGCTTTCAGGGGTACTTCTGTCTTCTCTCCGAGAACTCATCCCTTGGCGTATGAAAACAATGGGAAAAGGATCAAGGGGCTAGCTTCAATGTGTATACAGCCACTAGAAGTTATGATTCAGGTGTGCTAGTTAATGACCTTGGCAAGAATGTCTGATTAAGCATAAAAATGTTACTTGATAACAACTCACCTTTTGTTGCCATATAGTTGGAAGGTTCAGGTAACTGGCCAATGAATGATCTTGCAATTGAGAAGACTAAATCTGCTTTCTTGCTAAGAATTGGAGAAAGGTGGGTTATCTTTTTTTCTATTTTAGGCTATATGAGCATTAAGGTCAATTCTAAGTATCCATTATTTTTTATATGCTTTTGCATTGGGGTCACCCTATTCTCATTGAAGCCAAACTGGTGAAATTAATCTACTCCCTCTGTCCCATTTATATTGTCCACAATTGACTTTTTTTGGTCAAATTTTGACCAAATATTAATGTCAATCTAATCGTCTCAATGAAATTCTAAAAGTTGTTATTGATAAATCATTTAGTTATTTATCATTAACACTTTCTAAAATTTTAGTAGGATGATTAGATTGGCTAATGTGTGGTCAAAGTTCACTTGTGTTGACTGAAAAATTCAACTGTGGACAATATAAATGGGACGGAGGGGAGTAATAGTTACAACATGTGTGCTTGACGTGTGCAGTACTCTGACATGTTAGCGTTTGCCGCCTTCTTTTTTCCCGCTTATTTCATTTTTTCTTTATCTAAGAATTTCCTGTAGTGTACAAGTTTTGATTTGAATGTATTTTCAGTCTGCAGAAGAGCTGGCGAATGAAATATGCAGCTACAGAGGATGCTGTGGATGTTTTCATGTCTGGATATGCATTCCGTCTCAAAATTTTGCATGATAGAGGCGTAAGCTTGTTGAATGGACAATGTAAGAAATGTTCCATATCAACTTTAAATACTTGTATGTTCCAGGAAAAACTTTCTGATGGTCTCTTCTATTGTAGCTGGAAGTGCTCAAGTGAAGCGGGTCTCCTCAGCTGATAAGAGACTTTTTCTGAGGAACCAGCACTCTAGCATGATTAATGGTTTGCGCGGACGTTATGCTGCATATGGGCCGGTCGTTCGGTGAGCATCTATAAATTGGACTTATTCCTTACCCCCCCCCCTTGCTGATACTAATGCACGATGTCCCTTTACTTTTTTCCTTTGAGAAGGTTAGCAAAACGTTGGGTTGCTGCCCATCTCTTCTCAGCTTTGTTCGTGGAGGAGGCGATTGAGCTAGTGGTTGCATATCTCTTTCTTAAGCCGTTGCCATTTTCTTCCCCTTGCTCGCAGATCACTGGATTCTTAAGGTTTAGTTTCTCCTGCTTACTGTTCTACTTTACATGGCTCTGCCGAGCTGCATATAACATGAAGTTGTATAATAAAAGTTCTCCTTTGCCGTTCTTTATCATTGGGTTCTATTACAGACAGGATCTTGTAGTTCGACCTGACTGGGTCTGTGGTTCATGTAACTCCCTTTAAGTGAAAAGCTGATTGAGCTCTTTCATAAACTGCAATTTGAACTTAGGAATTGTGCATGTCGCTTATATGATCCCCTAAGATTGTAAGGGCTATTTGAACTTACAAACAAGGTGTGCGGTTCCTGTAGTTTTGTTGATGGCTGTATGCATTGTTGCTTTACAAGGTGTAAGACTAAAACTTTGAACTTAGAAATCAAGCCTGTGGCTTGATGTGATTCTAATTTGAGGGGGTAAACATGCAATGATTGCTGTACACTCATCTGTGCTCTCTACTAGATTAGTTAATTTGAATATATGAACTTTTGCAGAAAATTCTTAGTTAAAGGTGCACAACAACAACAACAACAACAACAACAACAAAGCCTTAGTCCCAAAATAATTTGGGGTCGGCTAACATGAATCCTCATATGTCATCGTGATAAAAGGAAGAGAGAGAGAGAGAGAGAGAGAGAGAAAGAGAGAGAGAGAGCGAGAGCGAGAGAGAGAGGAAAAAGATGGAGAAATAAAAATAAATAAATAAATAATAATAATAAAAGTACGATCAACCCCTATCATTCACATGAATCTTCGCCCTCCACTCCGGCCTCTTCAAAGCCACATCTTCACCCACTCCGAGTAAACTCGTATCATTTTCAATCACCTTAATCCAAGTTTGCTTAGGTCTTCCCCTACCCCTCGCCATTTTATCACTTCTCCACTCTTCAGGCCTCCTAATCGGTGCATCACTCGGTCTCCGTCTCACATGACCAAACCACCTTAGACGATGCTCCCTCATTTTATCCTCAATGGGCGCAACTCCTACTTTACCCCTGATCACCTCATTTCTCAATCGATCTTTTCTTGTATGCCCACACATCCATCGTAGCATACGCATCTCCGCTACATTCATCTTATGAATATGCCACTGTTTCACGGCCCAACATTCAGTGCCATAAAGCAGTGTATGCCTAATTGCCGTACGATAGAATTTTCCCTTTAATCTATTTGGCATGCCACGATCACAAAGAAACCCTGTGGCACTCTTCCACTTCAACCAACCTGCTTTAATCCTATGAGCCACATCTCCATCCAATTCTCCATCTTTTTGGATAATAGATCCAAGATAGCGAAAGAACTCGGAAGCTTGGACAATCTTTCCATCGAATGTGATCACTCCTGCCTCTCTGCTTCCAACTTTGCTAAATTTACACTCCATATATTCAATCTTGCTTCCGCTTAACCTAAAACCTCGAGATTCCAGAGTGTGTCTCCACAACTCCAATTTACTTTCAACACCTTCTTTTGTCTCATCAATCAACACAATATCATCTGCGAACAACATACACCATGGAATATCATCTTGGATTGACCTCGTCACTTCGTCCATTATCAGGGCAAAGAGGAAAGGACTAAGTGCAGAGCCTTGATGCACTCCAATCGTGATAGGGAACTCTTCTGTCTTCCCAACGCTTGTCTGTACACTAGTACTAACTCCATTATACATGTCCTTAATAATATCAATATATTTCTTTGAAACACATTTCTTTACTGAAGCCCACCAAAGTACCTCTCTTGGCACTTTATCATACGCCTTCTCCAAATCAATGAAAACCATATGCAAATCTTTCTTTTTATCTCGATGTTTCTCCATGATTTGTCTCATAAGATAGATTGCGTCCATAGTCGATATGCCGGGCATAAATCCAAATTGGTTATCCGAAATATTCACAATTTTTCTTAGCCGTTGTGCAATCACTCTTTCCCAAAGTTTCATCGTATGGCTCATTAGTTTGATCCCTCGATAGTTGGCACAATCTTGGACATCACCTTTGTTCTTATACAAAGGGATTAGAGTACTTTTCCTCCACTCCAATGGCATTGTGTTACTTCTCCATATCTTGTTGAATAGTGTTGTTAACCAATCTATTCCCCTCTCCCCAAAACATCTCCACACCTAAATTGGTATTCCATCCGGCCCTACGGCTTTCTTTAATCCCATCTTTTTCATCGCCATTTCCACTTCACCCTTTTGAATTCGCCGCATAAAATCTCGATTAATCATACTCGAAGGGATAGTTATATCTCCAATATCCTGCTCTTGATTGCCATTAAACAAGGTATTGAAGTACGAACTCCACCTATCTTTTATCTCTTTATCCCCGACCGACACTCTTTGGTCTACATCCTTCACACATTTAACCCTCCCAATGTCTTGTGTCCTCTTATCCCTTATACGAGCAAGTCTATAGATGTCTTTTTCCCCTTCTTTTGTATCCAATCTATCATAAAGTTTCTGATTCACCTTTGCTCTTGCATCTTTTACTGCTTTCTTTGCTTCTCTTCTAGCCTCCTTATACCTCTCATAGTTCTCCCCACTCCTGCATTTTCCCAATAATTTATAGCATTCTCGCTTGCTCTTTATCGCTTGCTTTACTTCCTCGTTCCACCATGATGTGTCTTTACTTGGTGGCACACTTCCTTTAGATTCTCCAAGGACTTCTCTCGCCACCTCCTTTATGGCATGCTCCATTTTAGTCCAGGTCGAATCTATATCCATATCCTCCATATTACCCGACCAAATACCAGTAGTGGCCATCTTAGCTAGAAATCTCTGTTGATTCTCCCCTTGAAGCCTCCACCACTTGATTCTAGGTTCTACTAGTGGTTTTCTCTTCCTTGAAATTCTCCTACTTCGAAAATCAAGTACCACAAGTCTATGTTTAGTTGCAGTACTTTCACCTGGAATAACCTTGCAGTCAATGTAACTCTTTCTACGAGCATTTCTTACTAAGAAGAAGTCAATCTGACTCGCATTACCTCCACTTCTATAGGTCACCAAGTGTGATTCTCTCTTCTTGAACCAAGTGTTCATTATACTCAAGTCATGTGCCATCGCAAACTCCAGGATCCCATTCCCTGCTTCAATCCTCTCCCCAAAACCAAAACCTCCATGAATGCTCTCAAAGTCATGTCGACTAGACCCCACATGTCCATTAAGATCGCCACCAACGACTAACTTCTCACCACTAGGTACTCGTTGCACAACCTCCTCTAAATCTTCCCAGATCTCTTGTTTAATAGATGCGTCCAACTCTACTTGTGGTGCATAGGCACTAATAATAGTTATAATCTCATCACTAACCACAAGTTTAATACCAATAATCCGGTCACTCTTCCTGTACACCTCCACAACATCATCGCTATACTCCTTGTCAATAATGATACCTACTCTATTCCTACCCTTATCCTTTCCTGAATACCAAAGCTTAAAACCCCAAGGTGCTATTTCTTTAGCTTTCTCTCCAACCCACTTAGTTTCTTGTAGACACATTATGTGAATTTTCCTCCTCATAACCTCCACCACTTCTGCTAATCTCCCTGTCAAAGAGCCTATGTTCCAAGTTCCAAAGCGCATCCCACTAATCTTACCCCCACCATGGACTAGCTTCTTTACCCGCACTCGTCCGCAATGCAGGAACCCTTGCATATTCGACACCTCCCCCGGGCGCCGAGGTGGCGCGTCGCTTCCGGGTGACGACCTAGCAACCTTTGCATACTTATCACTACACCCAGGCCTAGGAAGTGTAGCGCGTCGCTGTAAAGGTGCACCATAAGTATATAAAATCTTCCCTCAAGTTCACAAATATTCCATTTGTCAGTTGCTTATAAGTTTTAAACTTTTCAGCTATGTTAGCCTGGCCTTGAAATTGACTCACAACACTGCTAGAAATTGCTCAACTGAGTTGTTGATTTTGTTTCTTAATGTCATAAGATATTGATGAATGAGATTGGTCTATTCAAACCTTAATATCTTGTATCATTATAGGGGAAGGAGTTGGATTTCTTGACTGTTTTGTGGTGCATCAATTTGACCTTTCCTCTCTGTCTTTTTCCTCTCTTTTACTAGATAGAAGTACTTTTTTGTTATCAAAGAAAATGATGCTTCCTGTTGTTGTTATTGCCTTGCTCCCATATTCCCATTTGAAGAGTCCCATATTGCCAAGCTTAACAGGTTCAGGAATAGGTGCTACCTTGAAAACAATTGTGGTAACTAAATTTCCCATTAGAATCTCAACCTTTTTGAGTTAATGAATGAGGGTTGAAGTTAGAATACTATGAAAGCTGAACCTAGTTGTACGAAAGAGACCCTAAATGTGACACCAAAAAAGAGAAATAGGAATCTCAGGTGGCGTTCGACAATTATTTCTGTTTCTCCATTTCAAAAAACATCATTCTGTTTTTTTTTTCCTTATTCCTTTCATTTTTATTTTCTGCAAGTAAAACAGAGATATGTTTAATAACTATTTCTGTTTCTTTCTGTTTTTTTCTGCAAGTAAAATAGAAATATGTTTGATAACAATTTCTGTTTCTTCATTTGGCAAATTGAAACTAAAGTCAAGTATGGAATTTTGCTACATAACATAGCTTAAAATATAAAAAGTCTGACACTGAAACAAACACAGAAACTGAATTGTCATTAGTTAGTGCAGAATTTTAACAAGATAAAGATCATATAATAATTAAAATTAGACTTAATTAGGATTCCTCATTTGTGTATTTAGACTATCTTGAAATTGTAGACCTTGTGTGTGATATAAAGACAAGCCTTATGAAGATGGTGATGGCTCCCCTATTTCTGTTCTCGAAATAAAGGAAACAGTAGAGGGTAAATGAGGATAGAGAAACCATTGATAAAATGGAGTTGTGAGTGGAAAGGAAAGTATCAGAAAAACGATTGACAGAGCTTGGGGTTTTGGGATGGCAGTACATAAGAGTAAGGAAGACTGGTAAGTGCCAATTTGCCTGGGATTGGCAGGTTGACCAGTTGCTTTATATTGAGATGAAGAGTTCTTGTTGATCTGCTATGCGAAAACGACGGCAAAAGCTAGGGTTTAGGGTTTCGTAAAAAGTGGGTTATAATTTGCTGCTAACCGGTTTTGAAGGCGAGACCTCATTAAACTGATATCACGCGTGTTTACAAAAGAAAACGTTTATTAACCCCTTGACAAACGTAATTATTCTGTTTCAAGAATCAGTGGAAAAATTAGGATTGTTTCTATACTTGACTAAAGAAAAGTGGTTATCTAACATATATTATTTACATATTTTCACTAAAAATTTGAAACGGAAACGATAAATTGAGAAGTGGAATGGTTATCTAACAAGCCCTCAACATTTTAATTCCTCCTCCTGGCTTTAAAATCATAACCCCTCTCAGCAATTTCTCCTTCTTCATCCCTTAACTCTGACTTGCTTGGCAGGTTCTTGCGGTTACTGTCAGAGCATGATTGGACCTTTTCTCCTTTGATTGTTGACATTAATGGTGATTTGACCCCAGCTGATGAAAAGGAGATCAATGTAAGTAGAATCATATGTGCGTTAATCATTTCTGTATTTCTGGAAATACTCTAACACAACAATTGTCTCCCCTTTTCTTCTTCTTGAATGGCAGGAAAACTTTATGCTAAGTAGAAAGGCATATGAAGAAGGGAAGGGAAGTGTAAAGTCAGCCATGTTCATAGCGACAGCTTATGATAAGAACTCTGAAGCTTGGTCCAGCTCATCTCCAAACTTAGTGGTGAGTCTCTCTTTGATGGTTATGTTTCATTTTCCAATGAATGAGGTTTTCCATCCTAGTTTCTTTTTCTTTGTGAAACTACAGAGCTGCTATTAACACTCGGCAGTCCTGCAATTTGTGATAGCACACACAGCAATCTCTCCCCCTCCCTCTCCCTTCCTCACGCTGCATGACAGCACCCCTTGATGGCACCACCTGTGGGGCTGATTCTATGAAACTAATTATTTTCTTGATGATTCCTCTGCTTGTGCTACAGACCTGCTAACTTAAATTGAAAAGTGAAATTTCTCACAGAACTTGATTGATTAATATCTTAAAAATGGATGAAATCCTTCTATTATCTTGTTCTATAGAAATACTCCCTCCATCCCAAAACAAACTTTCCATAGAATGTTAGGAACAGGCATTGAGGAAAGATGTTTGAAAAGTAGGTGGTGTGAGTGGGAAGGAGAGAGAAAGTGGGATAGGGAATAGTGAGTGGATAGTTGTTGTGAGTGGGAAAGGAGAGAGAAAGTGGAGGGAATCTTTACCTTTTTGGGTTAGTGGGAGTTTCTAATGGGACGCCAAAATGGCAAAATAGGAAGTTTGTTTTGGGACGGAGGGAGTATGTGCTAATATTTCTTTCGGAATTTGCTTGCAGATAGTCTGTTGCTTGATTGTGCAAATGAATATGTTTGACTTGGTGCTAATAGTTCTTTGTATATACTGGCAAGTAACAATTAACGTGTTCTCTCTCTCTCTCTCTCTCTTGTGTATGTGTGTCAAAAGGAGATTAGAAGATTGGCGGCCTATGCAAGAAGCAGTTCAAACTTGTTGGTCAGACTTATTATGCAGGACCAACTTGACTCTTATGGATGGGAGGTAAACTAGACTAATTTAACTCTTCGGATGCCCCACCATGTTCCATTCTCATTGGTTGACAGCTGTGGTATCTCTTAATAACATGACTGTTATTTCCTTGCAGTGCATTTTTCGAACTCCATTGAACAACTATGATGCTGTTATTCTGCTCCACAGAGATAAGATGTCTTACCCGGAGCGTCTGCTCTTCCCATCAGAGCTAAATCATGGTATAAACCCGTTTCTGTATTGTCTTAGTGGATGTGTGCGATTAACCCGGTATTAGTATTTAAATGTGTGCACGCATGAGAACAAAGTTCTTGTCTATCCGTACAGGGAAACTTGTGGTTCGGGGAAACGCAAGCAAGAAATTTCAGCCCTTCATGTCCCTTGGAGATGTCAAAGGGTTCAAAGAGGAAATAGAAGATAAGCTGTTGATAGACTTTGACCCATTAAAGTGCTTTCTTAAGGATTTGGAGGCAAGTAAACAGTCCTTGACTTTTACTTGTGTTAGTAACTCACATTTGCTGATTCCTGCGTATTATTTTTGAATCTGCTTAAAATCTATTCTGCAGTGTGGTTACCCCGACGCTTTCAAGGTATGGTATGATTCTATTGGAGGGGATGCTATTGGCCTAACATGGAATAAAGACGGTTTGAAGGTAAGTCTGATTTTGGTTTATTTGTGATCAAATGCTTATTGTTTTGCTGTCCAGAGCTTGGAGAAGGTTTATATGGATTTTATTTATCTACAGAAGCGGAGTAGAGAAGACACTGACGCAAAAGAAGATGTCGTAGATGTATTGAAAGGCATAGGTCAGGTTGGAAAAGGGTTTGTGAGGAGTATTTATTCGCTCAAGGTGCCAAAACTCAGCAATTGAAACAAGGTTAGCCTCAAAACATGTCAAAGTTGTGGTATTGAGGACAAATGTTGCAGTATTTTAATGACCCATTCCGACGATTTTTTTGGCCAGTTGGGTTGTGTATGTCAGTATATGCAGCTCCAGCTTGATGGATTTTTGCAATGTCATTTTGAAGTTCTTAACTATTGTAGGCCTCTGAGAGTTTGTATCATTGTACAATCAACAATTTTTGTAGATCCAACCCACCCACCCACCCACCCACCCTTCACGTTTTTGTTTTTCGCTTCGAAATCAACAGATCCTACAAGTATTAGTGATGTAGTTTTGTTTTAAAACGTTCATTTACAAGTTCAGTTATTAACGAATAGGTATCCTTTTCACGCAATTTTTTTGGTTCGCTTCAAAGTAAAATCGTAAATAAGAAAATTATTTTTAATGCAATTTTATTATTTAATAAAATCTAAAAATTCATTCATACATTATTATAAATTTTTATTTTAAGATAATACTCAAAATTCATTCAAGTCAATAATTATAAAAAAAATATCTTTAACTTGAGAAATTGGTACAAGTGAATTTTGGAACGTAACAACCGTTGGCCTTTCTTCTTTCTGTTATACCAAAAGGAGTATTGCACTACCTTTGCTTTTCCACTACTCATTATTGTTTATGGTAGTGTCCAAACAATGTTTGGAGAGACATCTATGCATTTCAGGGTATTGCTATGAGATGTACAAGGTGGAAGATCGAGAATTCTAGTGCAACATTATGTACGAACACCATCTTTCTTCACCTCTCTTCTTTCATTTTTTATGCGTTTGTAATTGTCATTGTAGTGCCTACTATATGTGATGAGCCACCGATTTTTGTGGATGCCCATCTTCAACTTTATACTCTTTTGCACTTGATTAATGCATTACTTCATTCCCAGAAAAAAAATGGTTTTAATCATGCTAAATTGCAATTAACTAAGCCCTACATTCTAATTACACAATATTTTGGAGAAACTATAAAAATTTTGTTTTTAAAACTTTTCTGAAATATTTGCAAAATGCTTGCACAATTTTTTTTAAAAAAGTTGGAATTTTTGTAATGTTTCCCAATACTTGTACCCTTTTCGTTATTAATTCAAGGGTGTTGTTATACACACCCGTAAGGCTAAATTCACCTCTCAAAAATAAAACAAACTCATTAAACTTCCTATTATACCCTTCATCCCTAAAAAATAAAACAATAATCCACTCATATTCACACACCCAATTCACACACATCAGTTTTGGGTCTACAATCTCTCTCCCTCTCTCTCTCTCTAAGTGTTATTCCAACTTAGGTTTTACCTTTCTCAAAATCCTTTCAATCTTTTCAATTTCTTTCCAATTTTGAAGGCTAATTGAAGAATAGACAATGAGGAACCAAACCAAGGCAAGAATCCATGTAATGTTGAAAAATATGAGTTGAAACTTGAATTTTACGGGTTCAGCCACCAGCCACCGAAACTTATGCCACGGATCGGTAGACCAGAGCCGAACTTTTTCAAAAAATCAGGCCACACCCGCCCAAACCGTAGGATATGGTTCGGCCCCTCCCGACCGAACTATATAATAAGGTTCGGCCACACCCTACCGAACCATAGGATATGGTTCAGCCACACCCGATTGAACCATAAATAATTTTTCTTTGGACCAGGGCTGAACCTTTGTTTACGGTTCGGCCACTTCTGGCCGAACCTTTGAATAACAGAGTAGATTTTTAGAAATAATATATAGACACAAAAAACAGTTAAAGGATAAGAAAAACTTACATTTACGTCCATATAGTGTGCTGTATCAACAATGTGTTGACCTTGATCATAATGTGGTGTTTGAATTTTGAGAGAAAAGTTTGATGAGTAGGTGATTGGGTTTACAAGAAGGGGTAAATGAAGTAAAAAATGGGATGTAAATAGGATGATTAAGATTAATAGGGGAAGGTGAAATATTAATGGGTTGGTTGTTTGGGGGGAAAATAGCACATTAGTACCTTTAAATTTCACAGGAGTTGCAATGTAACTTCCAACGTACCAATTTTGGCAATTTCATTCATAATATTCACACTGTGTGGCAATGTGGTGCCTTTTTGGATTTACTCTAACGAAAATGGATGGAAACTAACGAAATGAACTAGTGGAGAGAGAGAGAGAGAAACTATCTTGAATTTGGGATCAAAGAAAAGTGAAGAAGTGGTCTCTTAAATTTAACCCTTTCAATTCTAAATTTAGAACCTTGAATACTAACAGACTTCATTCATCATCCAACAATATCATTCACAATGAATGATTATAGTGAGAGATTTTATTTCCCTCTTGTCCGTCTATCGAGCTGTTATTTTCGGTAGGTCTTTCATTTATACTCTCTCTAAATTTTTATCTTCAATAAGGATGGTTAATACAATTTTCAAAAAAATTCGTTAAGTTTCTCGTTCATTTCGTTAGTTTCCATTCATTTTCGTTAGAGTCCATTCAGAAAGGCACCACATTGCCAAAAAAGTGTGAACATTAGGAATAAAATTGCCAAAATCGGTACGTTTGGAGTCACATTGTAACTCTTGTGAATCTTAAGGGTACTAATGCGCTATTTGCCCTTGTTTGGGTATTTTAATGTTGTAGGTGTGTTCAACAATTTGATATAATTGTGTAAGAAGTAAATAATTGGGGTGTACATGGGGCCATGGGGATGTATAATATCTAAAAGTTAATTTTGTCATTTCCTTGACATTTTTGATAAAACTAAAAATACTGGTGTATTTATAAGTTTTCCTTGTGCGTATAACAACCCCTTAATTCAACCACAAATTGAATTGAATTAACCATCTTCATGTTCCTTGTGACCGTCCGTCAATCGGAGTTTGAAGAATCGAAAGCAGATCTATGGGGCTTCTCAGCATAATTCGGAAGATCAAGCGCAAAGAGAAAGAAATGCGCATTCTCATGGTGTACGCTTACAAACTCCACCAACACCTGACATTCCTATTCTATGCATGATTAGCTCTCAATATACGTCCTTAGGATCGTCAAAATTGTAAACTTTTGTTGAGTAGATTCCTATGTCTGTATGGATGCAGGGGTCTGGACAACTCCGGGAAGACCACCATTGTCCTGAAAATCAATGGCGAAGACACCAGTGTTATCAGTCCAACTCTCGGCTTTAACATCAAGACCATGGCCTACGACAAGTACTCTCTCTTTGCATTTACTTCATTTCTGTTGTTTTTGCTGTGGTTATCAGGAGTAATTTTTTTACTCCCATCATATATTTTCTCAGAGGCTTTTTCTCGAACAGTTGTTGTGCTATGTGCTTAATTTGTCTGAGTACATAACTGCATTATGCTCCCTCCGCCACACACACATAAATAAGTCCCCATTTTGACTTTTCATCATCTGCTGGGTCGATGTTTGGATGCTAAAGATTACCTGCCAAAAGGGAGCCTGCTGAGCATGTGTAAATGAAAATATTTTGCACTGACATAGCTCTTCGATGCGTTGGAAAATATGTTTACCAGCAGCTTCTTAACTAGTGCCCTAACGGCATTCCTCTGAATGACCCATTACAGTGCAAAGTATGAAATGATAGTTTACAAGGTTTGGTAACTTTATAAACTAACAACACTCCATTTAGGGGCAAAAACCTTTTTAAAAAATTGGACAATCGTTTAGGGACTGAAGGGGTAGCATTTGCAACTGCTTTAAATGTGTATGATAAACTTTTTAAGTAAAACCATAGCAAACATCATTTAAGATATGACTAAATTGGCTGTCAAACATCCAAATGAGAATCGTTTTGTAAGGGAGAAAGCGTCTGATTGGTGTGTTCCATATGATGCCTCATTTAGTTTGATTGGTCTGAATTCGTTATCTTCTATGCTCATTGTTTGGTAATGCAAATATCAATTGTAAAAATACAGAGATACTTTGGTACTACCCCTTTATGGCTTGATCATAGTAGTTTGCATACCTTGTCTAATTTGACTTCCGTTGTTACTTTAATACTCCCTCCGTTCCACGGAAGTTGTAACATTTTGCCATTTAGGGTATTTCACAAAAGTTGCAACAATCCAAAAATGGAAGCTTTTTATTACTTTTATAATCCTCCACTCATTATCTCTCTTCCTCCCAACCACTCATTATTCTCCACTCATTCTCTTTCCACCCCCACTAATTCTCTCTCTTCCTCTCTACCTTTCATTCTTAATATAATATTATATCCTTAATTTCCCAACTCCAAAGTAAATGTTTCAACTTTTCTGGAACGGAGGGAGTATTTAAGTAACCTGTGATGCATTGACAGGTATACACTTAATATATGGGATGTCGGTGGCCAAAAAACAATAAGGTCTTATTGGAGGAACTACTTTGAGCAAACTGATGGTTTAGTGTGGGTTGTTGATAGTTCGGATCTTCGAAGGCTGGATGACTGTAAATTTGAGCTGGATAATCTCTTGAAGGAAGAGGTATTTTCACTTTGCATCTCTTGTTGGCTAATGGAAACAAATATATTTTCTCTTTCAGAAAGCTTGACTGGAAATTAGGGACTTGAGATTAAATTGTTGCACGAGTTCGACTTTTGTCTTCTTGTTTCCCCATGAATATTGGCAATCCAATTAAGTTCCCCATATACTATACAATTCAATCTTCAAGGATAAAAAGTATTGTAGATTACTGCAATAGGTATGCGCATATTCTGGTCCAAGGAGCGATGTGAAATTTGAAGTGAATATTGCAAAATAGAAGACTTGCATCTCTATGAACATGCATTCTTTCTTTGGGGTGTTTGGTCTCATTTTTCTCGTCTCTTACAAGTTACAACTGTTTTCCAAAAATTTGTTATTGACCATGCGATTATGAAAGTTTATGCCATGTATTTAAGTACAGTGGTGGAGTCATATTTTTTGTAAGAATATAACTATATTTAGTTGAAAGCGTGGGGGGGGGGGTATTAATTTAAAAGGTAAAAAACATTTTTTTTAAAAAAAGTCTTCTACTGCTAATTTAGTGCATCTTAAAAAATAAAAGGGCGGGGGGTAGTAGGGCAATTGCCCCCTTAACCCAAGCCCTACCTCCGCCAGTTGATTGACTTTGAGATACATATGCTGATGATCTCTGAATTTACACTGGTCAAATACTGCATATTTAATTTACATGACCCTCTACGTTTTTGGTGAAAATTGCAGTATGTTTTTACGAAGTATATTAATCCCCTTTTAGGCCAACTTCAGATATGTTTCAGTATTTTTTTTTTCCTATCCCTCAATCAATCTCGACCCTCTTACCCAACATATCATGGCTTCGCCACTGAGCATGGCCATCGTCGTGTCTAATTTTGTCATCTTAAATGCTCTTATTTTGGGACTAAGGCTTTGTTTATTCATTCATTCATTCATTCATTCAAATGCTCTTATTTCATTGCGCTCAGGCCCGTCTCAATAATTATAGGGGCCCAGTGCTAAATGTGAATATTGGGGCCCTTATTATTTAAAAATTTTACACAATAAATAATTGTAATAATGTTAAGTAATAAGCAATTTCATTAAAATTAAAAATATATCATTAAAAGAAACTAAACTTTCTTGAAAAAAAAAATACTCCATCCGTCCCACCTCACTTGAGACCTTAGAGGTGGGCACAATAACTAAGAAAAATGAATAAAATAAAGAAAATGTGTGGTAGAAAATGAATAGAGAGAATGAGTGGGATTAATAGTAGGTTGATTGATTGAATTGTGTGGTGGAAAATCTATATATATATATATATATATATATATATATATATATATATATATTTAAAGTTGGTGAGGAGGGCTAAGAGGTTGCCATTTGGATAAGTCATAGAAAAACTTAATTTGGTGATGCCACATCAATACTATCCTCATAAATAAGTGACTTTTCATTTTTTTTCTTTTCTATTAACTAAAAGTATTAGCTAATAATATTAGTTATTATATAAGGTAACTATTATAGTTAACTATTACTAAGAATAGTAATAGTTAACTATAGTACTTAACTATTATAGCTAACTATTACTAATAATAGTAATAGTTAGCTATAATAGTTAACTACTATAGTTAACTATTACTATTATTACTAATAATAGTAATAGTTAGCTATAATAGTTAACTACTATAGTTAACTATTACTATTATTAATATAGCTATAATAGTTAACTATAGTAGTTAAGTAATATAGGTAACTATTACTATTATTAGTAATAGTTAGCTATAATAGTTATGTACTATAGTTAACTATTACTATTATTAGTGATAGTTACTATAATAGTCAACTACTTATAGTAACTATTACTATTATTAGTAATAGTTACTATAATAGTTAACTACTTATAGTAACTAATACAATTATTAGTAATAGTTAGCTATAATAATTAAATATTATAGTTAACTATTACTATTATTAGTAATAATTACTATAATAGTTGGTACTTTATATAATAACTAATATTATTAGCTAATACTGTTAAAAAAATAATAGTTGACTATTAATAGTTAACTATCATTATAATTAAAATTTATATTTAATAATTATAATTAACTGTTAAATAAATTAAAAATTACTATTAATAGTATTAGTTAATCATAATAGTTACTATATATATTAACTATTGTTATTAATAGTATTATTAGTTAATCCTGATAGTTATTATATAAGTTAACTATTATTATTAATAGTATTAGTTAATCATTATACAATATATGTTAATATTTAATATTGATAGTACTCGCTTTGTCCGAGAGTAAGAGTCCTACTTTCTATTTTTGTACGTTCCAGAGTAATAGTCTATTTCCTAAAATGATAAATGATGAGAAATAATGAATAAAGTTTTGGACAATTATACCCTCAACCCACTTGCAATGTTTACCAATTTTCTATTGTTTCTTTAATAAGTGTGCGCAAATAAGGTAGGACTCTTTCTCTAGGACGGAGAGAGTATTAATTAATCATAATAGTTACTATATAGGTTAATTATTACTATTAATATTATTAGTGAATAATAATAGTTATTATATATGTTAATAAATATTATTAATAATATTAGTTAATTGTAATAGTTATTTTAATCATTACTAATAATAGTATTAGTTAAGATGATTGATACTCTATTGTTACTATAACTAGAAAAGTTATTTATTTAAGACATAATAAAATTATTATTCTACTAACACATTAATATACATTATAAACTTTTATATTTACTAATCACAATGTGTGTATATAATATAAAATCATTCATTGAACAATAGCTAATATTATTAATTCAATTATCTATAAAATTAAAAGTCAAATCATAACAATGATAATTCATCTTTATATTAAAATTTCAATTATCATAATAAATACAAATTATTTATAACAAAATTTAAAAAATTAACACAATTTTCTTAAATTTGTAAGCAAACGTTTTAATTCATATACATTATAGTTATATTATAAAAAATTATGTTACTTTATTAAATACAATCATTAAAAAACAAAATACTAAAAAAATAGTAAATTAGTTTCCCGTGCAAAGCACGGGTTACCCACTAGTTAAGAGAGAGAATGAGTGAATGTGGTAGATTGAATATAAGATAATAAAATCATGGTCATTTTGGGAAGTCTCAAATGAAGTGGGACGGTCCAAAATGGAATAAAGTCTCAAGTGAGGTGGGACGGAGGAAGTATGAATGAAAGCCTAAAATAGAAAAAGAAGGGGATGAAAGCCCAAAAATTGGTTGCAATAATGTTGAAGTAAGCAAATAATTTATAAAAATTATAATATGTAATTAAAAAATAAACTTTCTAATTAAAGTTTTGAAAAAAAGGATGAAAGAAAGCCTAAACTAGAAACGAAGGGGAGTTAAGCCATGAGAAAAATCCAAGAAGGGAAAAAGAAAAAAAATACAAAAAATTGCATGTGCTGGGAGTCGAACACTTACTGCTTGATTGCAAGTGAAAGGGAGTTACCAGCTGGGCAGCTTTAGCATGAGAGTAAAAATATCGGTATCTAATATATATATATACTATATAAATAGAAATTTGGGGCCCCCAATTTTTTTGGGCCCTGTGCAATTGGGCTGGTTGCACATGCCCAAAACCGGGCCTGATTGCGCTGTTAATGAAGATTAAATGACTCCCTCCCTCGGTTTTATTTCTTTGCATATTCACAAGAATCAAGGACTTGCCAAGTTGTAAGTTGATGCGTTATTCTTTGACCGACTTATTACTTATATCGACTTCTTCCTTTGTTTGGCTCGTTCTCATAAATGTGGCTATATGCCAACTACATATCTGTCAATATTTGTGCATACTGTTTTTATCTGTTGTATGGAAGATTACAGAGCTTACTTCATTGATTCTCTGACAGAGGCTATCAGGAGCGTCGTTACTTATTTTTGCAAATAAGCAGGATATCAAGGGTGCCCTTTCACCTGATGAGATAGCCAAAGTAAGTTTGTAGCCTAAGGTCATTTTCTTCTTGTTTCGGTTCAAAGAGAATAAATGCATATATCTGGAAACTTGTAGCGATCATTTTTCTTTATGAGGTTGTTAATGATTTTAATAACAAGTTCTATAAGGCACCCTAGACTTAAGATGATACCCCTATTAATGGCCATTCTAGTACCACTGCAACTGCACAAGCAATCTTGGGGATTTGCTGCAATTGCTCTGGAGGTTGGGGGGGGGGGGGGGGCACAGCCAAGTATCTGGCTGGTCTCCTATGTAAGCTTACAGAAATATGTTATTGTCGGGGCAGAGCAACCCCTCTTTTTCATTTTGAAGAAAAAGAAGAAAACCTAAGAATGATTTTACCCTGTTCCTCTGTATTTATATTCTTAACTTCATACTTGTGATTTATAAATGTCCAATCCAAATCATAGCAGAATCTGGGAGTGGTTGGTTTGAGAAAAGAGAAGTCTAGAAAGTTGTAGGGCATAGCGTAGAAGGGAATGCAGTTTCCAAGGGAAAAACATTATAACATATTATTATGAATCATAACCATGTGCTCCATCTAGCAACTTACATTTGTCTGAATGTTGGAGTAACTAACATTAAGACTATCTTACCACTATAAAGGGAGAGGAGTCATTTGGACTCTTGTACTCTCTTTAACCTCTTCTTGTTTGCCCCCTAACCACCACAATACCTTGTGCTTTAGACATTATACTCCCTCCGTCCCATTTCAAATGTCGCACTTTCCTTTTTGGTTTGTCCCAAAATAAATGTCGCGTTTCTTACGAAGGAAATAGGTTTAGTACAATCTTACCATTGTACAAGCAATGCACTAACAAGTCATGCACATTCCTTAAACACGTTGACAAGTCAAATGCGACATAAATTTATGGGACAGAGAGTAACTCCATCTCATTAACTTCATCCCCTAACCTATCAGTACTTTTTAAACTTAAAATTTTCAGTAACTGCTCATAAATGTTCATAAAAAATTTCTAAATACTCCCCCGTCCCAAAAAAATGTTTCATGCGAAGAATCAGGTTATCATAAATTTTATGTCAAACTTAAGTCGAATTGACCATAAAAGTCAAAGTAAAACCTTTTTCTTTTGTATTGTACAAATGCAGGTGCTTAACTTGGAAGGCATGGATAAAACTCGACACTGTAGAATAGTGGGTTGCAGTGCATTCACGGGAGAGGGACTGCTAGAAGGATTTGGTTGGATGGTTCAAGATATTGCGTCCCGCATTTATGTGCTGGACTAACTCTGCCTCTTAAGATTTGTATCACATTATGGTAACTTTAGAAAGGACAATTTGCAATGGGAGGAGGAGGTACAGTTCTTCATTCGAGTATACAGTAACAAGAAGTGGAATTAAAATTCTTTTATTATGAATTTATGTTGTTGTTGTTTCCCGTTTGGAATTAAAGATGTGTACTTGAATTGGGTGTCTTATTGTGTACAGAGCTTTGTTCTGGTGGAATTGATGCCCGGACAATTTTGATGGATTAGTTAGTAAAGAAGGCTGTTCATAGTGAGTCCAGATCTCCTGGACCACTTTGTGTATCCCTCCCTGTGCCACAATTGATCCAACGGCTTGCAGGCATTAAGATTATCATTATGTTGATATTATCCAAGCATGTATACGGTTGAGATTATAATGGCACAGAGAGGGGCACACAAAGTGGTACAGGAGATCTGGACTCGTTCACAGTTGATTGGCCTCGACTCGTTCACAGTTGATTGGTGAAATGTGATACTCCATTTGTAACATAATTTCACTTTTGAATTTGGTGGTCATTTTGACTAAAGATTGGAGAATAAGAATTCAAATAGCCTCATATTTTTTTTTTGAAATTGCTATTAAATTTTAAAAATTGTTATTGATGTACTATCATTTAATAGTGAAATGTGATACTCCATTCTCTTCGAATTGATATATTAATTTTCATATTGTTTTTATCTATAAGGTACTAGTATATCTGAATCAACAACACACATTAATATGAAAGAATCAGTATAACTGTGAATAAACTTTACTCGCACGTATCAATTTAACACCAACTTGTTAGTGCCTCGCATTATGAAGTAAATGAGCCTATGTGAACAAAATAAGTTCATGTCTATCTTTAGATTCACACAACAGTCTGACTCCATTCACAGCTTATATTAATTTTTATTTTTAAATTAATGGTCCCTTATTTCTAAGGGTAAAAGAAAAACAATTACTCATTACTCCCCAAAATTCATTTTTTTTTCATTGTTATACAAATAAACTTTAAGCAATAATTTTAATAAAAAATTAAAATTTGTTATTAATACATTATCAACAATACCATCAATAAGAAATTTTAGATTTTTATTAAGATAATTAAAATTATCGCTCAAAGTTCATTCGTGATAACAATAAAAAATAATGAGAACATTATTTGGGTAGTGAGGGAGGGAGGGAGGGAGTATACCTTTAAACAAGAGATGGAATGAAGTAGTAGTAGATTAATTTGGTCAACTTAAGCTTGGCTAATCCTTTTCTTTAAAAATGGAGTGATTAGGAACTTGGTTCGAAAAGGCAGTTGGTGTTGGTGGATAGAAGGTTAGACTCAATCAAGTAAAAAGCGCGGGGTGAAGATTGAGCATAAATCAAGATTCATAACCGCCGTTTCCCTCCGATAAGCCGAGATGCGCCACCGTACAGCGACACCCTCCGACACCATCATCACTCTTCTAAAACTTCAAAAGTAGCAGTAAACCAAGCACAAATTTACAAGACTAAATCAAAAAAAAAAAATGGTGCACAGCGCCTATGATTCCTTCGAGCTTCTCAGCAATTGCCCAACCAAGATCGACGCAATCGAATCCTACGGCTCCAAATTACTCGTCGGCTGCTCCGATTATAGCCTCCGCATCTACACCCCCGAACCTCCCTCCGGCGCCGACCGATCTCCGCCTTCCGATCGCCTCACTCAAACCCTAGAACTTAAAAAGGACCCCTACGTGCTTGAAAAGACGGTCAATGGATTCGCCAAGAGGCCTTTGGTGGCTATGGAGGTGCTTGGGTCTAGAGAGCTTCTGCTTTCCCTCTCTGAATCAATTGCGTTCCATCGACTTCCCAATCTGGATTTGTTTGCGGTTATTACCAAAGCTAAAGGTGCTAATGCTTATTCGTGGGATGATCGTAGGGGGTTCCTGTGCTTTGCCAGGCAAAAGAGAGTTTGCATTATCAGACACGATGGTAATTATCTTCACATTTCAGCTCAATTAATTACATAACGTAAGTTGTTGGTTTCGAGAAATTTTCATTTAATTAGAAACTTTGGAATGAATCATACGTACTTAATTGATAGTGTGGGAATTTGATAACTATAGGTGATTAGTTCACTTACATATATAATGCGACTGTTTGTTCAGGTCAATTCACTACTTGAAGCAACATATTAAAATTGTGTATAATCAGATTTAAAGAAGAAGAAGAAGGAAAAGGATAATTAAAAGGTTGACAAATAGTGAACCATAACCTAGTAATCACCATTCCCTTACTGTATGGTTCAACTCTTCGAGGGAAAGAGAAGTGAAATGAAGAAGTAGAAGACGAAGCGAATAATTTATGTTACCTCAATCCGTTGCTTGTTCCATCGCTCCACTTGAGTGTCCTCATTTGCAAAGTCAATTACTCAAGAGAGACATAATTACTCATGGTAGACACTCCAGTAGCAATTTTTTTTGCCGACCCCAAAATCATTTTGGTACTAAGGCTTTGTTGTTGCTGTTGTTGTTTACTTGGGGTAAACTTGAAATTTTGAAGAAGTTGAAAGGCTAACTGTCTTAATGAGTCTCTTTGAGTGAAACACCACAAAAACGAATGACAGAATTGTGGCAGTTATCTATAGGAAGTCAAGTCTTAAGAAATCTGCCTTTTGATGTAATTATGCTTACCCATAGCACTCTAGAGATCACCATGCTTTTGATCAATGTTCCTAGGATTTATGCTTACAGAATTGTAATTTCTATCTTCCCCTGATTGTCAAACTGTTTAGTCCAGTACCGTTTTGTGATTCTTCTTTGTTTACAGAGTTGTACTTGTAACACCTATTTTGATTTTTGAGCGGAAATAGCAATACATCAACTTTCAGTTTGTGTGTGAAACTTTATGGATTCTTTAGTTTCCTGCCATTTTCATATTAGTTTATTGTCAGCAAGTTTGTGCTAGCATATACCAGGATAAGCTTAATTTGAGTTTCTTCACCTATGTAGGGGGACGGGGATTTGTGGAGGTTAAAGAATTCGGTGTTCCAGATACTGTCAAGTCAATGTCTTGGTGTGGTGAGAATATATGTCTGGGGATTAGAAGAGAATACATGATACTGAATGCTACAAATGGTGCACTGTCAGAGGTTTTTCCTTCTGGGAGGATTGCGCCACCTTTAGTTGTTTCTCTTCCATCTGGAGAACTTCTTCTGGGGAAGGTATTCTCGTCTTTGTAATTTACTACTTGAGTCTCACTTTTGTAACCTATCTTATAAAGACTCAACTTTCTATTTTGACACATCATGCTTGCAACTAAATTAAGAAGAATATGCCCTCTCTTTTGTGCATTTGATTGGGAGAGAATTTGAACAAACTATCTTTAATCAACTAAACCATAATGCAAAAGCTTATAAATTGTTGATGGTTCCTTACACCACTATAATTCTGCAATCTTCCCTTTCAGTGTTGGATTAGGACTGTTATCTTCTTATACTTAATTATGAGACTGGCAACTAGTCAGTAACATCGAAGAAATCTTCTAAGTATACCCGAATCAATCATCAATTTCAATTTTTATGCATATAGGATAACATTGGAGTTTTTGTGGATCAAAACGGGAAGCTTCTACAAGAAGGCAGGGTTTGTTGGTCTGAGGCCCCTACAGTTACTATCATTCAGAAGCCATATGCAATAGGTCTCTTACCGAGACATGTTGAGGTAGCCTAAACTTAGAATCCCACTCCCTCTATTATTCTTTTTATATGCAATTTGAGAATATTGGAGTTAGTGAATTTTAAATATCATGATTATTTTTTGGACTTGCAGATACGCTCTCTTCGAGTTCCCTATCCATTGATACAAACTGTTGTTCTCCGCAATGTTCGTCGTATCCACCAGAGCAACAATGCAATAATTGTTGCATTGGACAATTCTATTTATGGATTGTTTCCTGTTCCTCTTGGTGCACAGGTTTTTCTCTATTCATATTCATGCATATATTTATATGATTGTATTTGCACGGAAAAGGTTTTAGCAGCCTCACTTCATCATAGATATGTTATATTACGTATGTTCTCTTTTTCGGTTTTTCCTGCTCTTTCTAGGTCGGCATTTGCTTTCCCTTTGTGCTTCCTGAGATGGATTTCAGAGTGACTTACATTGTTGGTCTTGCTAAATTAACGGTCCTTTCTGAGTTGTTTCATCAACCTGATGCATTGTGTTTGAAAGATGAAAAATAATATGATTATTAATGTCTTACATTACGAGTTCATGAGTTGACTATAACTGGGGTAATTTCAACTGTTGACATTCAACTGAGAAAGCGAATTTCTCATAGAAAACTTTTCCACTCCTCTCCCGTCTCTGTGGTGAAATTCGGTCCTTTTATTTTTGGCTTTTTATTGTTTCTTGTAAAGCACATTTTCCGAATGTCCCCGCTCATCTTTCCTGGGAGAAGATAAGAGTACGTCAGGGATTCTTTTCCAAGGGTCATCAGTGACATGATGAGGCTTAGAATTGGATTATCGAACAATTTTTTCGTGGCAGTGGCATGCCAGCCTTATGAAAAAGAACCGATATCACCTCTAAAAAGCTAAAATAGCAATACTTTTACTGAATTGCAGATTGTACAATTAACAGCATCTGGCAATTTTGAGGAAGCATTGGCTTTGTGTAAATTGCTTCCACCTGAAGATTCAAGCCTTCGAGCTGCGAAGGAGCAGTCAATTCATGTTAGGTACTGTGCCTATATTTATTATCGGTGTTATTGAGATTGAAAATGCGCAGATTTTCGTTTGATGCACCGTGTAGTATCCTTGTTTAATGCAAGATTTTGTTATAACTAAATTCATAAGAAGATTTGGTGTGCATATGATCAGAAAGATTAGGTTCTTACTAAAGTACTGATGTGCATGCTAACCTTTTAGGTTCTCAGCTCTATCAGGTTCACTGCTTTAATGTGTTTCTCATTCACAGAGTGCAGCTAAATTTGGTACTCTTGTCTAAAGGCATGTAAACCATATGTTGCTGATGTATTAAACTTATGGAGTATCACTTGGTGCCTCTCTTGACTTCAAATGGACTTTTTGTGAAGTCATTTTAAATCATTTAACTTTCTTAATGGATAAAATTTACAAAGGCGATACCTGCCCATTTTGAACTGGTATTTAAAACCCATGTACTACAGGAACTATGATTCCTTCAGTGAGAACTTTCATATACTCGCACCGTCCCATTTCAAATTGCAAAATTTGTTATTTTATTTCTCTCAATTAAAATTGCAAAAGCCCAAATTGGAAACTTTATAATATTTTTAATTAATGGGACCCACTTGTCGTACATTAACTAACCCCCGTACTATTCCCTACCCCACTAATAATCCTTACGCCATTATCCATACTCACAACCCTTAATATTATACTCCCTCCGTCGCAGCACAAGTACGACTTCTTTCCCTTTTAGGCCATCCCAAAACAATTGAGACCGCCTAAAATGGAAATGTTTTAATATATTTATATTCAACCAACCTCACCATTTAACCCCACTCATTCTCTCTCTTCATTTTCCACCACTCAATTTATTCAACCAACACTACTATTTACCCCACCCATTCTCTCTCTTAGTTTTCTTCCACACGTACACTACTTTTCTCTTAATTATTGTGTCCACTCCTCTAGTCCTACTTGTGCTGGGACGGAGGGAGTATAATTTTCCTTAATACCCGTGCACGACAATTTGTTTGGCAATTTGAGCTGGGACGGAGGGAGTATATACAGAAAACACAAGCTAATATTTAACCCTAAATTCTGCTATTTATCCTAGCCCTGAAATATGCTAATCTGTCCAAATACAGATCTGTAGTATCTCCTAATCAAGAAAAGAATAAAATACTATCGACAAGGCTTGAAATCTACTGGCTTTAAATTTCCAGCTGACTTTGTTGACATATAGATTCACCCTTCCATCTTTCATTACTCATGTGATATATGCTGCTTTTTTGTCTTAGGTATGCTCATGCGCTATATGAAAACGGGAGCTACGAGGAGGCCATGGAGCATTTTTTCGCATCTCAAGTAGAAATAACCTATGTCCTTTCTTTGTATCCATCAATTATTCTTCCCAAATCCTCTGTTGCAGTTGAGCCTGATAAGTTTTTGGATATAACTGGGGATGCTTCAAATCTATCAAGAGGCTCCTCTGGTATATCAGATGATATGGATTCACCTCCTCATCAGCTACTGGAATCCGATGAGGGTGAAGATCTGGAGTCTAAGAAAATGAGCCACAATACTCTAATGGCGCTAATCAAGTTCTTGCAGAAGAAGAGATATAGCATTATTGAGAAGGCTGCTGCCGAGGGAACTGAGGAAGTCGTTTCAGATGCTGTTGGACATACTTTTGTTTCTTATGAAAGTGGCCGATCCAAAAAATCAAGCAAGGTATTTTGATGATTTCTTGTAATTATTTCATATTATATGGTCTCTAGAATGTGTGATACTTGAGATTACCGTAGACTTGGTTACTAGATTTATTGTACTAGTAAAGCATAATTTGCCGTTCGCCAGAAAAAGTAACTTAAAACCAAACATGTGTATATTTTGTTATTTAAAGGACGACCTCATCCTCTAAAGTAATTATGCTCTTCATTTATCATGAGTATAGAACAGTTGTGAGGCTTAGACACACTTCCCCATTTAACTCTATCTAGGCAACCTTATAATTTTACACTTATGTCTAATATTTTTAGCAAGCATCCAACTCTTACCTTATTTGCTAAGACTCATTCATCTTTGCACATTAAGAGGTGGAGAAGTGTGGTATGCTTCCCTTTATGTATGTCCAATTAACAGTTTGAACTCAGGTCACTACATTGAAAATTCCAGCATGTTTGGGACAACATAATCTATAGAGCCTACATTGTCCTAACTTTTAAAAGTTACTCTAATTAGATATAAGTTTATGTGACTCCTCTTAATAGATAGTTATTTGGTCTCGGTTATAACCTACTCCCTCCATCCCAGCTCACTTGAGACCTCCCCAAAATAGCCAACTTTTAATAATTTTATATTGAATCTACCCCACCACTCATTCTCTCTCTTCATTTTACACCACTCAATTTATTCAGCCAACACTACTATTTACCCCACTCATTCTCTCTCTTCATTTTCTACCACACATTTTCCTTATTTTATTCTTTTTTCTTAGTTATTGTGCCCACCTCTTAGTCTCGAGTGAGGTGGGACGGGGGGAGTATATCTTGCTATTTCTTGGGCACCTTTGAGGATTCTTGTACATAGTGTCTAAATATTTACCAAGCTGTCTTTTGTAGTTTGTTTCATCAAAATGTCTTTTTTTAATTTGTATTGAGGTGGCATCTCAAATGTGTGCCTATCTTTATAATTTAGAATCCCTTGAGTAAGTCAAGCCTATGCGTTTGTGTATTTTTGATCTGTTTTACCACTCAATTTTTCATATTATCTTCATTTTATTTTCTAAGCAATTTATTTGTCTCCTAGGGTCGAGCTAGCATTCCGATTAACTCAGGAGCTAGGGAGATGGCCGCAATACTTGATACTGCACTTCTGCAAGCTCTGCTTCTAACAGGACAATCTTCAGCAGCTTCTGAACTGCTCAAAGGCCTTAACTATTGTGATATAAAAATATGTGAGGAGTTTCTGCAGAAAAGGAATGACATTGTTTGTTTGTTGGAACTCTACAAATGCAATTTGAGGCACCGTGAAGCTCTCAAACTTCTTCATGAATTAATAGAAGAGTCAAAATCAGATCAGACACAAGCTCAGCTAGGGCAGACATTTAAGCCTGAGATGATAATTGAATATCTCAAAGTAAGTTCGCTTTTATGCTGCAGCACTAATCATCTAGTTTTCTTTATTAGGCATTCTATATTTGTGAACCAGATTTAGGCATCTAGCCTCAAGTGAGTTTTTTCATTTTAGCTTATTATGGAGGTTGCATGATTGTCTGATATCAGGCAATAAACAATTGGGTATTAAAATTCTTCTTATTGAAACAAGATGCATACAATTTTTATGATTTGGTGAAATTTGGCATAAGGAACTTGAGTTTATGGAACAATTCTATCTGTGTTGTGTGGGTGTGTGGGTTCGAGGTTAAGCCTCTAGTTTTAGAACTAATAAACATGTATCACCAATCAGTCTCTGTTCATTAAATTTGTAAATATATCTTATGGGTTTAGTTGTTCTTAATAATAAATTCATTTTCTATTACATCTTCTGGCATACAGGAATGTAGTGTCAACATTCTTCACTGGGTAGCCATTGTGATCTTTTAAGCAAATGATTAGCAAACGTACTTATCAGATATGTAATCCTTCTTATGCAGCCTCTCTGTGGAACTGACCCTATGCTTGTCCTGGAGTTCTCAATGCTTGTTCTTGAAAGCTGTCCAACACAAACTATTGAGCTCTTTCTCTCTGGAAATATTCCGGCAGACTTGGTCAACTCGTATCTAAAGCAGCATGCTCCAAGTATGCAGGCCACATATTTGGAGCTGATGCTTGCTATGAATGAAAATGGGATTTCCGGGAATCTACAAAATGAAATGGTATAAGTACTAATTCCATGCTTTACTCTCTTTACCTTTGGTCGGCTGTTGAATGATGCAGGGTGACCAGATCTCTGTGACCTCACTCTTGACTTCTTTGGTTTACACTATTATTGGCAAAATGTGGATTATTGGTCCGATAGGAAGATAAAAAATTGGTTTGTCTGGCTCAAAAAATTCTACTTGAGGCAGAAAATTGGATGCATAAAACCAACTTCAAGAGGTTTAGCACAATCTTTGCGTGTGTTTCACAAGGTCTTTTTTATTGATGTTATTTTTATGTTTTTATATGGTAGGTACAAATATATCTTTCGGAGGTGCTTGATTGGTATGCCGATCTTAGTTCTCAACACAAGTGGGATGAGAAAGCTTATTCCCCAACAAGGAAGAAACTATTGTCAGCTTTGGAGGGTATATCTGGTTATAGTCCGGATCTTCTGTTAAAGCGACTTCCTACAGATGCTTTGTATGAGGAGCGTGCAATTTTGTTGGGAAAAATGAACCAACATGAACTTGCGTTGTCGATATACGTTCATAAGGTACTACTAAAGTTTATCTTGGGCTACATATGTTGTTACAAGAATCTAGCCACAAAATTCAACGTGGTGAATCTAGATTTTCCTCTCCTATTTTACTTTTTTTTTTCAAACGTTCATTTGAGTTTCCCAGTTAACCATATTAAGAAGACAAAATTGGGTGGGTTCTTGGTTGGGAATTTGGGATATTCCCCCCTGCCAATTCTTGCCTTGCTGGTCAATCTGCCGAATAGATTAGAAGGTTCGATGTGCCTGGAGGAGTTGGCGTAAAGAAAATCTAGTTTTGTGGTCCTCCAGATTATATAGATTATATTATTCCTTATGATGGTTAACAAAGGCTATGCCTTTTGGCTGGTTATCCTCTGTAGCTACTCATCCAGATGGTTGAGGGATGCTCAACCCCAGTTTTGAAGCATGAGCACATTTTCTTGTCATCACCGTCATAGGGAGATTATTAACGCAGTGTATTGTGGTTGGGCAATATTCCTTTACTGTTTTTTATTTTATTTACAATAATCTGTACTTCTCATTGATATTCTGATTTCGTCCTTGGATATTTCTAGCTTCATGTTCCTGAATTGGCACTTTCCTACTGTGATCGAGTGTACGAGGCTGGGCTTCAACATAATTCTGTAAAAGCTCAAAGCAATATTTACCTAACCCTACTGCAAATCTATTTGAATCCACGGAGAACAACAAAGAATTTTGAGAAGCGAATCACTAATCTAGTATCGGCCCAGAGTACAGCAATTCCAAAAGTTGGTTTAGGGACTCCTGTTAGAACTAGAGGAGGTCGTTTAGCTAAAAAAATTGCAGAGATAGAGGGTGCAGAGGATACCCGAATCAGCCCAAGTGGTACAGACAGTGGGAGAAGTGATGGTGATGGTGATGATCCGATTGGGGAAGCAGGCTCTACTATTATGCTTGATGAGGTCCTTGATTTGTTGGGTCAGAGGTGGGACCGGATCCATGGAGCACAGGCGTTAAAACTTTTACCAAGAGAAACTAAGATACAGGTATTTTGTACTTGCAGTAATAATTCCGTTTTCCTGCTTTAATTGATTAACTTTATGATTAGGTATTCACACATGATAATCTTATCCATATTCATAATACTACCAATGATGATTGGTCAGAGTGGAAGGGGCTCTGGCCCGTTAAGCAAGAGGCATCTGATGTTATACTTTGTTTGATTTCCAGAACTTGCTTCCATTTCTTGGACCCCTTTTGAGAAAATCCAGTGAAGCGTATCGGAACTTCTCTGTGATCAAGAGTTTGAGAGAAAGTGAAAACCTCCAGGTATGTAGTTTAGTTATTTACCTGTGCATTGAAGTAAAGATGTGGTACACTAGGAAAAGAAATGTAAGCACCATATGCTAAGATAGATTGTTATGATTAAAATGATAAAGAGTTTTTATTGCTCAATAATCAATAATAGAGGCTGGCTTTCAAGTACTGTACTCATTTGAACTTGGTTTTGATGAGGAAAACTGTTCACTATTGCATCAGTCCACTTCAGTATGCTCCCCTGTTGTATGAGTGTGTCATCTGAAGGGAGTACACCAGTATCTATTTTTTGTTACTCCATCTTTATATTCCTAGATTATATGGCTCATAGCCTTGTTTGGGTTGTTGTTTCTTAGACGCCATGCTCACTATGTTTACATAATCATTTTTATTACGAATGTTGTACAAGAAGCCATTCTTGTTCTACACTTAAAAAATAATTCATAACTTCGGGTCTGAGGAGTATTATGAACAACGACTACCTTGTGACCCTGTTTACGCAATTCGTAACTATGCTTTTCCATATTACTCTCTCTAGGCAGAGTTAACATAGTTGATGCCGCATATGTAAGCTTTTAACGTCGTACTCAATTAACTGTTTCCTCAATGAACTGTTCTTTGTTTGCTCTCATGTGGGCCCCTGATTCAAACCAACTCGCTCTAAAAGTTTTTCTACAAAGTTAGTTTTTTTCCCCTCTAATTATTGAAGTGTTTAATTGTATGAAACAGGTGAAAGATGAACTGTATAGTCAAAGAAAAGCAGATGTGAAGATCACAGGTGATAGTATGTGTTCTCTTTGCAACAAGAAAATAGGAACTAGCGTATTTGCAGTCTATCCGAATGGGAAGACAATTGTGCACTTTGTTTGCTTCCGAGATTCCCAGAATATGAAAGCTGTAGGAAAAGGATCAGTACAACGTCGACGCTGAATTGAGTCGCTTACCAGTTTGTCACTCAAATAATTAATCCGTTTGGAATTAATGCATGTTTGGTAATTGACAAATTGGTTTTACTCTGAGAAGGGCCAGCCACATTACATGTTGGCACAATTTTCATATTTCTTCTTGAGAGTTAGTTTTGCCTGCAAGTGCAAAGGCTCGACGTCAGAAATGTTGGACAGCCCGAGGAATATACGCAAGGATTGTTGTAGTAATTTTTGTTGAGTGCGAAAGCGTTTTTCGTTTGAATAGGTTTGTTGTGAGTGAAGCTGTTTTCTTTGGCAAGATTGTAATCTACTTGCAAATTTTTCATTGATTTGTGTAATTTTGGTGTATTTACATACTTATAGGGGACAACAAATATTTGGTCCCTTGACATTCAAGCATTTGATTAGACATGATTTATGCAAGTACAGTGTATTTATATACGAGTAATTCACAGTTTGTTTATGAAAATGCCTTCTTTAGTATTACTAAATCAATCAGAAGCAGCTTCTAGTTAAAAAAAAAAAAAAAACAATTGCTGTCTTCCTGATAAATTAATTGCTAAGATAGTTATCTTGTGATGAATTGCTTGCATGAATTAACTGATGCCTATAGTTCCTTACTATATACTTCCTCTGACCCAGCTCACTTGACACTTATTTCTATTTTGGGCTGTCTCAGCTCACTTGACACTTCTCAAAATAACATAATTTTTATAATTTTATATTCTTTCTACCCCACCACTCATTCTCTCTCTTTATTTTCAACCACTCATTTATTCAACCAACACTACTATTTACTCCACTTATTCTCTCTCTTCATTTCTACCACACATTTTCTTTATTTTATTCTTTTTTCTTAGTTATTGTGCCCACCTCTTGGGTGTCAAGTGAGGTGGGACAGATGGAGTATACAATAACATTAATAGAAAATATAAAAATTAATAAATAAATAATAAAAGTAGAAAAACAGGGTGTTAGAGTACTCCATCCGTCTCATACTTATCGCAACTTTTTGTTGACCATATTTAAACTTTGACTAACATTTTATATGTTAAACTATTAATCTCCGTAAAAAAAAATAGTATTAAATCACCCATAGAAACATTATCAATAACCATCTTTAAATTTTTATAGAGATTAATAGTTTAGCATAAGTAAGTACGGGACACGGAGGGAGTAGTTGTTACTAAAAAAGAAAAAGAAAGAAAGAGATAGAATGGAAGAAGAAAAAAAAAAATCACCTTTTCTTATTTCCCTGCAATATTCTTCTGTAACCATGAAAAAAGAGAAGGAAATATATTGGGCTAGATAGGGCACAGAAATTGCAACAGTAGGTTTACAGACAATGACAAAAACAACCCGTTAAACTAAAAACAGATATGCATGAACATTTCATGTAAGAAGTCTAAAATATCCGATTACCCTAATCGGCATTATGATGTCAGACAAGTTTCTAGTCTACGCAATCCCAAAGCCACCATGTTTTGAAGCTCTGCGTTCGTTTATTTAGACTTCTTTCCTTGCTTCTTCTTAATAACTTCATCGATATACATAATTCCCTTGCCTTTATAAACTTCAGGTGGCTTACAACTACGCACTGCAGCTGCAAACTGATGAACTCTTTGTTTGTCAATTCCGGTGCAACAGACTATGTTAGGCTTAAAGCAAAACACCCGAACAGCTGGAGGGACTGCCAGTTCAACCTCATGGCTGTATCCTAACTTTAGGTACAATAGTCTCCCTTCTGCTTCCGCTCTGGCTTTGAAACCAACCCCCACAATTTTGAGAAAACGAAAGAATTTGGCTTCCATTTAACTCGGAGAAAGATTTCACCTGAAATTTGGTGAACTCGTTGATAAACTTAACTTTGCAAGAAATCAGCTGATAGAGGGACATATAATAAAGAAACATTAATCAACGAGTTTATTGCCACTTAAACCTGTGTACTATTAAAAGATTGACGATTTGCCCCGTACTAAAGAAACTCACACTATGACCTGCGTACTATGGTTTTAATAAAAAAGTGCCCAAGGATAACGATGACCCGTTAGAAATCTAACGGGCTGTCCACGCTGACATCCACCTGGCATCCACGTCGTTGACTTATGTTGACTGGGTGCTGAATAGACAAAACACTAAAAATCGAAGGACCTCACATGATAAATCCTTCACGTCTTATATTTTACATCAGTCGACACCGATTCTTCATACCTAGGGCTTCATGTGCGCATCTGGGAGCTGCAACTAAAATCAACCATGGGGTCGGTCATTTTTTAGGAGAAAGAATTGAAATCCTCTAACAGCAACTCTTCGAGGATGTGTGATTGTGGTCTCAGAATACTCCTACAACCTCCGCAAACTATCTGGCTCTGCATTTTCTTTAATTTATTTTATCCAATCCCCCAAACCCCACCTGAATTACATGAAAATTAAACCATAAAACTCACAGATTAATCGACCCATCAGAATAAATTCAGGAATTGACCCAATCGAGGATTGAATTTTAACAATTGAAGGGGGGGGGGTAAATTCCGATAATGTTTTACCTGAATTTGAATGATGATAAGTTAAGATCTGGACGGAAAAGGATGGTGATTGATTGCAAGATTATTAAGTCAGCGGGTTGGATTTTTGCAGGGGATTCAATGGCCTGTTGATGACGTTGGACAGGGCGAAGAAGAAAAGGAGATTCGGGTTTTGGGGGTTAATATTTGGTAAAATTATTTATATATTTTGGTGAAGGATTTATCATGTGAGGTCCCTCGATTTTTAGTGTTTTGCCTATTCAGCACCCAGTCAACATAAGTCAACGACGTGGATGTCAGCGTGGACAGCCCGTTAGATTTTTAACGGGTCACCGTTATCCTTGTGCACTTTTTTATTAAAACCATAGTACGCAGGTCATAGTGTGAGTTTCTTTAGTACGAGGGAAAATCGTCAATCTTTTAATAGTACGCAAGTTTAAGTGGCAATAAACTCATTAATCAACTTCTGTAATGACCAAAATTTATAATGCCTTTATTTCTTTGTCATGATTTTCTTTCATTAGTAAACAAAGCTAATACTCCCTCCATCCCATCTGACTTAAGATTTTCTCTCTCGACACGGGGATTAAGAAATACTCCCTCCGTCCCTGTTTAAAGTTCTTAGTTTGACTTTACACGCTTATTAATAAACTAAGGCAAATTTGGGTCAAACATAGTAGCGTGTGGTAGTGTGTGGAGGATATAATTGTCCATTCATAAAACAAGTGGGTGAAAAGTAGATAAGTAAGTGATGGTTTTTTTTGTAATATATGAACTTTATGAGGACAAAATTGTCCAAAACACTGTTCATACTTTTCCATTTAAGGAATAAAGCAACTAAGAACCTTAAACTGGGACATACCATAAAGGAAAATAAGAACCTTAAACTGGGACATACCAAAAAGGAAAATAAGAACTTTAAACTGAGACGGAAGGAGTACTACTATAATAAGAGGAACAAGAATGAGTGGAGGACGTGTTGTGAGTATGAAAAGTAAAATAGGAAAGAGGATGAGAGGGAGGAATAGTAAGGGAATTGTTGTTGTGAGTATGACAAGTAGGTCCCATTGAATATAAAAGTAATATGAACTTGCCATTTTGGGACGTCCTAAGTCGAGTGGGACGCCCAAAATGGCAAATTGTCCAAAGTCGGGAGGGAGGGAGTATACTAAGAAATGGGACAGCACTGTTGCTATTTAACTATAAATAACAGGTGCAGAGGAGGCATGATGTTAACATTTCTTTAGTACCTTTACAATGTCATTTCTATATTATCCATGATCCATTAATAATAATGCATTGGTGTAAGGTGATCCCTCTATCTTGGAACAAGATAGATCAGATTAAGCAACACCATTCAGAAACTTAACGTCTAATCCGTTGTATGCAAGTGAGATCATGTGCAACAGATCTAGTTCTAAGCTGTGTACATCTGTGGTTTTAGAAATAGTGTGAAGTTAAGTGCAGGTTACTCTCAGAACAGACTGTGAACATGAGCTTAGATGCTTAGCTATACAACAAAAATTGATGAGATATATATACAACATCATTGACTGCAGATTTTAATACCCAAACAGGTCCAAAAGCCATATGAATTACATCACGAGTACTGAACCCATCACTAAGACTGAAAATGGAAAGCCCAAAACTGAAGGAAAACAATGCGTACGTACAAAATGAATAATAGATTCCGTAAAAGCAGCAGAAGCGGAATGTACGCACTTGCATGAGCATTGCTTATGAGGCATTTAAATATTTGTTTGTGAAAAAACAACTTTTGGAGGGATTCCCGAAAAACAAATTGCAACCTCATGAAAAGGGATGCTTGGAGTGCATTTAGGAAAGATCTTACAGAATACTTCCAAAGCTGATGATATTACTTCCTCTCACTTCAGTATCATCATTCTTTCTCGTGATTTTGTTATTATTGAATTAAGAGAATGCCCCAATTCCGTTTACATTAACATTCCAAAACTATTCAGAAACAACACGTACAAATAATTACAAGTTCAGCAAGCGTGAAATCAGTGAAATCAGTCTTTCACAATATCCAAATTCAGGAAAACACAGTTCAATTTTTCAATTAACGAGGGCTTGAATTAGATGCTCCCTTCACAAATGTAGCCTAACAATAATTATTAATCTAATCTGTGGAAACAATTCGGCTACACCTATTTGTAAAAAAAAAAAAAACATAAATTTCAATTTCAGTTCTTCACGGTGATTAAATCGGAAGGTAAAGCTGATCATATAATATAATGCAGAAATGAAGGAGCAAAAGTTGATACGAACAAGATTTAAGGATATTCAGAAGCTTACCTGATTGATTATCTGTGTTCTACTACTGCTCCGGCCGATCGGAAGAGGCGGCGACTCCTATTAGGTGGAGGTAATCCGTATGGAGTCCCGGTCGGGGCGTAAATGGTTGCTGGATCTGTGAACCCGGCCCAACAAAGAAAGTAGTCAGATCCGGATTCAGTTATAAATCTTAACTCACCCAGTCCATTCCATATGGACCATATCCATTTTTTATTTTTTTTAAAATTGTCCTAAAACTAAAATAAATGTTTATTTTTAAATAACTTTGTTTCAATTTTTTTTATTTTTTTTTATCAATTTTTTTCATTAGTTTCTTTATATTTGCAAAACTAAATGTTTGGAAATAGGATTACATGATTATATATGAATTTTTGTCACTAAATTAAATGAAATGTAGAAATTTTTTCAGATGTATTTTAAAATGAAATTTGGACACTCATTCAAGCATAAAGGGAGTAGTTTAGTGGAGAACCTTTATCCTCATGGCCCATAGGGCTTAGTTGTATCCCTGGTTTATGTAATAGGCTAGCTGTTTCGATAGACTAAGTTGTTTCATGTTCTCTAATAGATCTATAGGGTCTGTAATAGGTAGGGAAATATATCTGTAATAGACTCAGTACAGTTTGTAACACGATGGCAATTTCCTTAAATGAAACCAACTTTCTAAAAAAAGTAAGTTGGATTACTATTACGCCTCCTTCTCATTATATCATAATAATAAGTGTTTTTTTTTTTTTTTTCGTTTAAGAAATGAGTGTATCACAACTGATTAAGAAAATAATCATAGTCAATTCTACCATTGTACAAACAAGTAAAATACTTTACTTAAAAAAAGCTTGACAAGTCAACTATGATAACAAGTCAACTATGACAACAGTTATAGTTATTATTTTAAGACAGTATAAAACAAAAATAATTTTAAGGTAGTCAAGAATTCAATTACACTGTTACATCAGAAATCCGAGCAGTTTAAAAATAAAAAAACATTAATAATAACAATAAATAGTTTACAAAATGAGCATATTACTGGAAAATGCCTAGTATTTCATTTGTGATTTAAAATAAAAAAAAACATTAATAATAACAATAAATAGTTTTTGACTAGAAATCCGAGCAGTTTAAATTCCGAAAATCGCCATGAACCATTAGGAGTTTACAAAGTAGTCTGCAACTAACATTAGTTTGGGCAGAGAGAAGTAGCAGGGAAATAATAAAGTTACAAAAGATGACTACAAAATGTGGCTTACAAAATGAGGTGTCATAATTGTATTGGTGTTTTTAATTGGAGTGTGCCGGGTCCACTATCGATGTAGCCAATGAAATATCGCCACCACATCTTGTATCTTTCATTTTGTAAACTTCTTTTGTAAGCCTAGCATTGCCTGAAGTAGCAGCAACTAGAGAGCTTCCTGAATTAACTTTTCCGTCAGACCTTTTGGCAATCCCATAACAAAATCAGCTGTTCCTATCTGTATGTATATCAATGCACTATATGAGGGAGAGGGGAGAGAGAGAGGGAGAGAGAGAGAGAGAGAGAGAGAGAGAGTATTTACCACTGTGTCGACAAAGGGCAATGTCAGAGGATGTTCAAGCATCAAACCTCCAGCAACATTCAACATAACTTCATCTTCTACCTATCAAACCAGCTAGTATAACTAAAGCTGCAAAGAATAAATCCATACGTCGGTAAACAAAAAGTAAAGAATTTTGAATTACCAGACGATCAATGATCTCGTTTGGTATTTCATGGAAATAGACCTGCATAACATCACCACTTAAATCATTACTTCTATAGTAAGACATTGTGGTAGGGGGAATTTCAAAGTGAAAATCGAATTTAAAAAATAAATCAAGATTATTAATTTCCAGAGAGAGTCATAACTCATACCTCCGCTCTTTCACATCCGCCTTTTCTTTTGCCTGTGGTAAGGTTGGAAACTACCACAGCTCCCACAACTTCAGCACAACTCCCTGAATAATCTACAGAAAGGAACACAATAATCAGATTTAAGCCAACCCATGGAGTGGGAAAAAAAAAGTCGATAATTAAAAGAAAGTAAAAAGACTAAACCTTTGATAAACTGGCGTGCTTCTTCCTTGTTCAAAGGTTTTTCTCTAATTACCCCTTCATACACGGCCACCTCAATCAAATTAGATATATAGGTGAGAATAACTACAAAATACTCCCTCCGTCCCAAAATTTTCTTCACATTTGATTATTCAAACTTTTTAAGAATATAAACACTTGCTTCACAAGCCATGTTGTGTTTATACACATATAAGTCTAAATTGTAGAAATGAGAAGAACTTTTTGGGACAATGAAAAATGGTAAATGAGAAGATCATTTCGGGACACAAGGAGTATCAAACTTCACAACCAAACGAATCTAGACCAATGAACTCTGCCATGTGTACGTGCTTCAAGCAAAAGTGCATCACGTTTAAATAAGATATTGGTGCCAAAGAGGTCTAGCTCAAGCGGCATTCGGTATCCCTTTCTATATGAAAGTTTAGGAGTTCAATTCCTGAAGAAAATTGCGGTATCCGAGTAGCCCATGTCCCATAACATGTCATAGGAAGAAATAACATGTACGCAACAATAGCATATGAAAAGCAATAAAAAAAGAAAAGAACACAATCTTTGTTCACCCAGTTCGTCACAAGACCGACTACGTCTGGGGGCACTGCCAAGCCAGGATATTTCACTAATATCATCAATATGTGTTTGTTTCCAATAAAGCCTACACTCTATATCGCAGGGAGATAACCTCTCCATGTAAACACTTCCATCACACATATACCCCTAGACATGCTTCTACCCATCTTTTGAATGTCCCTAAGGGCACCCCAAAGGGCTAGCACTTCCTCGGCTCTCTTTGTAACTCATAGATTCTCTCTGGCTATTTTTCTTGGCACACAATGTTTATGACCATCACTTGGTTTATATAGGCATTCAAGTCCAAAACTCAAACTAAGTAGAAAATTGGAAAAATTAGATTCCCTAAACCTACTTAACCAAGGAATCCCAAGGAAAATATCAACCTAGTCAAACAAGAAATTCTATGAAATCCTTGATGACTAAAATTCAATTTCCTTTTCCTTCATGGTTTTGACTCCACAACCCAACAATCCCCACCCAATGCACTTTTAAGTGCACTCTTGAAATAGCTTAAGGCATTCATTAATGACGGGGCAAGCCCATTTAGTCTCTCATCGAGATCCGTCTCATGTGTGAGACCGTCTCACACAAGTTTTTGTCTTCATTAATAAGAAACTAAACCTAATATAAAATAAATAAATAAATAAATAAATAAATAAATAAATAAGAGATTGGGTTTTGGGGTTCCCTTATTGCGGCCTAACTCCATTTTGCAGTGGCTAGAAATTTTTGCATAAAACGGGGGCATCATAATATCATAGCACATATTTTTTTTTCCAAAAAATCAAGGGGGTCAAACTTAATAAAAATGTTATTATTAATGAAATTCTTAAAAAATTGAAGGTACTAAATTAATAATTCCCCAAAAAAGAGGGTCAAATGTCCCCCTTCTCCATAGTGTGGCTTTGCCACTGGGCTAGAGCAACAACAATAGGGACTAACTGTTCCATTCTGCAACGAAAAAAATACAAAATAAAATAAACCAAAAAGATAAGCGATGAAGATTTGAGCAAAGTGTGACATAGGTGACATAGAACTTCTATCAGTTGTTATCCTAGAAAAACAACTTACTACACAAGTTAAGAAAATCAGGTGAAAAGGTCAATATCTGCATTTCTAAGTTCAAACTAGAATTTCTTCCGTCAACATCTCATTAGCACTTGGGAATCTCTTTCAGTCCCCAAGTGAGTAAGTGGTGATACGATGTTCCGGAGTATCGAAGGAGAAATCCAGTGCCCATAACAGTATAAGTGAAGCAGTATACTGCGTTATATGCCACTTTTAACTGTCTTTTCTCTTAGAATTAGAATTGGGTGAGAATTAACTGTCTTTTCTCTTAGATTAGAACTGGGTGAGAAGTAAAGAGAGAGGAAGGTCGAGGGTTGAGCACGTGGACATTATTGTAGAAGATATGAGATACTAGGCCTTGTAGGCCTTGTAAATTTGACAGAGGGCCCAAGTAGAATTGGGAGAGAGGCTCAAGTGTGAGCATGGGCTGAACTGGACCCGCAATAGACTATATTGGAGGTTCCACCTTAAAACCAATCGGTGCTAAGGGGAGTAGCCTTTCATGTCTTTGTACCGGTCTATATTTAGTTCTCTGTTAGATGTGGGATATATTGTCGAACATTTTCATTCCAAAATATAATGAACTAGTTCAGCTTCTGTCTCCTTTTCTGGTTTTATACTTCTTTCAGGTGTATGATGAAAGATATCCATATGTCCCTAAATGAGTGTTTCTCTTATTGTTGAAAAGATGTTAAGATGGCTTTTGAGCACTTTTAGTGTTACATGCATACATAAATACCCTAAATGAGCACAACAACATGTTTTAAGTGTAAATTAAAACATGTTCATTGATATGGTCATCTGTGTAATTTTCACTTGAAATTGATACTCTCATTTAGGGACCGAGGGAATAATTATATTTATAATAATAACCGTAATTATTCAGTATTAATTGATGGCATGTTTGTGTTAAAAAAATGTTAAGATGAGAAGAAGAAATGAAGGACAGAAGGACAGTAAGCTTACTGTATCTGCTGTAATTAAGAGTGTGGGATGTGCATTTTCCTCCAGATGACCTGCAATTGCGATTCTTGACGTGATTGCATCCGCCTAACGATTTTCAACTAATATCATTCAGAGATCATAACAAAAGCTAAATATGTAGTATGGTGCTTTCTTCTTATAGGTGAAATATGAGCCTAATGATCACATACTATAATTAGTAAAATCTGAGCAAAAGAAGTAAGATAAACACTTGGAATTCAAAGCGTCCCAAGAGAGCGGTGAATTGTCATTTCAAAAAGGTTGAGGATGAAAAGTATCTTAGACTTGAACTTGTCTCAGAACAACTGAATCAAAGAGACCATGTTATATAAATGAAGAAAAAAAAACTATCATAAGGTTTGCCTTGCAGGCACCACCTTAGACTAAACAAACAACGAGGGAATCAAGCCTAGTTAGTACGAAGAATCCATTATCCTTAATCCTTAAGTTCCGACAAGCTATTGAATCAGTATGTAATGAAATAGCTGAACTGGGAGGGGTGCTATGAGCCCTTGGAGAGAAACCAATGCTACATAGCCTCCTGGTTTTAAGACACGAGTCAACTTTATTGCCATTTGCCTTCAACATTTTAAAGTCTCAAGAAGACAAAACGCATCACCAACATCCTTGTCCATCCCTAACTGAGTGTCCATTTTAGTTTTTCAAACACATCAACACTCATTTACATACATAAGGTTTTGAAAATTGCGAAAGCAATTGGATCCATCTGGATATCAGTTCATTCACATTTCAATACACGGGATCTAAATGTCACCTATAATATTTGGATTACTCTTTAACTGTGAAATTTCATGACGAACCCAACAAAATTAATCACATTAAAAAAAAAGTTATAATACCTTAGCCTCAGCTAGAGCCATTACCAAATCCTCGGGCTTTTCCCTCCTTATACTCTTCTCATCAATGTCTGCAGTCTAAAAAAACAGATTCAATCAGTAATATTTCCCCCAAAATGAAAACAACAGTTCAATTCACAAGCATAATACAGTATGTCAATGGAAAACCCACCATAACTGTGAATTCATATCCCATCTCTGCTAAAATTTCTCTACGAGCCTTTGAAGATGAACCCAGTATTATCTTTCAACCAAATAAAATCACATCAATTCTAGAAAATCAGGAAAAGAAGAACTAAAATGAACAATGTCCAAATAAAAATTACAATTTTGACAACAAAAATGGAGGGAAAAAAAAGAGAGACAGTTTTCTCCGAGACAAGACAGGATAGAGCATGTAAAGTTTGAAATGTTAAAGAGAGTAAACCTTGAATGAGGGCTTCTCCATTGCCATCTTCTCTCTCTTGGAATTAGCTTGAGAGATAAGCTGTGCAAGTACAGAAGGGAATAACTCAAACGCTATCAGGTCAGGTGGACCAATTGGCGCCAAGCACGCGCGCAGCCGGATTTCGAACCGCTCCACCCGCCAGTTAGCTCCACCCAATGGTGGAGATTGGAGCCACCCATTTTAGCTACACCCAACGGCTGAGATGTAGCCGAGCTCGGTGGGACCCACAAAAAATTGAAATCATCCGAGCCGCACAGATGAAGAATGTGTGTATGTGGCCTTGATCGGAGCCGTTGGGTGGAGAGGTGGAGCTAACTCGGTGGAGCAGTTCCGGTCCCGCGCAGCCTGTTTACCACCTTAATTTTATTAACCGTAATTTTTAAAGGTTAAATTGTAACATAGGGCTAATATTGGCATCATATCTTTAATTTAGGATTTAATAGTTCAATTTTGTCAAGTTTTAGGGTTTATTCCGGAAAAGTTGATGAGGTTGGGATTCCAAAATAATTTTGTATTTTATATGGCCAAAATTTATCATTGGATTCTTTTGACGGATATGTAGAAACCTCTAACCCCATTTCTCACTCCCTAGCCAACACTGTCCCACTTCTCGTGCCCTTGCCCAATGCTACCCCCTTCTTGGTTTTGTTTTCTCATCTTGAGTGTTTTCTCGTTTGTGTGTGTACTAGCACCTACCCTGCGTCAAGGTACATGACATTTCTCAAACGGTTGCGTATTCGATTAATATAAGAAAGTTTTAAGATTTATTTAAAAATAAAAGAAGAGTAAGGGGTAAATTGTAACTTGTAAAATTTGGGGGGGGGGGGGGGGGGCGTTGGAAAATAAGAATAAGTAGGTCTTTAAGTATAGTGTTTAAAAATTTAGGGATTGATTCTAAAATAAAATAATCTGAAGGGGGTAGAGTGTAACTTTCGAAAAAGTCCTAGCCACGGGATACTTACTTGAGACAATCAACCCCTATTTGTTGTTTCGTCGTTATTTGATGTGTATTGTATGTACGACTAGTATCCAACCCGTGGCTTCACGACCATTTTTACTTTCCAATTGTTGCATGTCAAGTTTTGAGTTTTGGGACTTTCCAAAAAATAAAAGACCATTGGATTTTTATTTGTGTGGATCTCAATAGCTCATTGTTATTTTGTAATAAAAGAAACGGTAGGGGTAAAGTGTAAGTTATGAAAGTTGAGAAACTTATTTGAAATTAATAAAAAAAAGACATAGTAGTAGGGGTAAATTGGAAGCTATGAAAGTGAAGGAGCTTATTTACAAACAAAAGAAGTTTGGGGGGGGGGGGGGTGTGTGTGCGCGTTGTGTGTGTGTGTGTTAGTTAAGGTGTATAACCCTGTATAACGGGTATTACTATATACAAGGCATGGTATATACAAGATACATGCAAATTACTAAACTACCCTCATATATATACTTAAATCAAAAAAAAAAAAAATCCCTCCTTCCCATTCAAAAACCAGTCGCTCTTCTCTCTCTCTCTCTCTCTCTCGCGGCGACGCAAACAAAAACCACCGGCGAACAACAACGACCGACTCAAATCCGACAACCTAAAATGAAGACAAACCTCCCTATCACCGGTGGAAAGTCCGGAGCCGCCTCTTCTACCGCCGCTCCAAAGGTAATATTATTTCTTCTAAACCTAAATTTCAAATTGAAAACCCAACTATAATGTTATGCCTAAAATCGAGTATATAACGGTTAAATGTTGTGTAAACCTATCTAAAATGGGTCTAATTGTGATTTGGTAACACAAATTGGGGTTTTTGTTTGAATTGGTTACGAATTTGTGGGGGTATAATCTGGGCATGTCGGGGTGTGTTTCGTATGAACACACGAGATGCTTGTCCACATTTCGTGTATTGGCACACGAAATGTAAACTGATGAATCAGTTTACATTTCGTGTGCCAATACACGAAATGTTGGTGAGCATTTCGTGTTTATGTACACGAGATACTTTCCACATTTCGTATATTAGAACACGAAATGTAAACTGATTCATCAGTTTACATTTCGTCTGCTAATACACGAAATGTTGACAGGTATGTCGTGTGTTTAAACACGAAATGAGCACCAACATTTCGTGTATTAGAACACGAAGTGTATACTGATTCTTGATTTCTTATTTATTTGTCTCTTATTTAATTTTTTGTAGGGACGTAAACCTGCGACTGCCTCTAATAGAAAGAGGAAGGCCGAGGAGGCAGCTGCAGCTAGAGGAGATGCACGGACAAAAAGAAGCACGACAAGAATGTCGTGATTGAGAAGATTTTGGTTGATGAGACAGATAGTGAGGGTACAGATTCTAGTACGGGGTCGGATGAGGATTCATCTTCTGCTACTCTTTCCCGAGGTGCATCTGTGCGTGAGGGACACGGATCTGGTGATGATGATGATGAGGAGGAGGTGGAGGAGAGTTATCTGTGAGGCCTCGCAAGAGGCGGGAGGCACGGGCCAGAAAGGGGAAAGGGGCTAAGGATGAACAGTGGCAGCTTAAGAGTAACCCCGGTGGCGGCCCGGAGGAGGTTGATTTGTTGTACGGGTTTGGTCATCACCGAGCCCGTAAGATATGGGAGAACGCCACTTGTGAGCCGGTGTTGAAGCGCCAAACGAGGCAGGAGATTCTAGATAAGTAAGTATATGATTTGTTTATTAAATAGCTTTATTATTTGTTGTTATTGTTTTAAACCTCCTCTGTTCCAGAAAAACAGTCCCATTTGACTTTTTGTTAAAAAAAAATAATCAAAATGGGACTGTTTTTCTGAAACAGAGGGAGTATTAATTATAATGTTTTGTTTGGAATCAACAGGTTTCTCGCCTGCTTCTTTACCGGAGGATGATAGAGCTTGGTGGGCTCGTGTTCAGGGTACCGGCCTCCATTACCTACATGATGCTACCATTCGCCGGCCTAGCATGGCGCTTCTAACGGCGTTTGTGGAACGGTGGTCTCCCGAGACTAATACCTTCCACATGTCGTGGGGGGAGATGACGATCACTATGCATGACGTCACTCATATCCTAGGTATATTCTTGTTTGTTGTCTATTTTTTATAAATTACATAAATTTTATCAATTTCATAAATTTTATCATTTTATTAATTATTTCATTTTCAATTTGTAGGTATCAGCTGTTCAGGTGGTCCTGTTACGAAGGCGGTTCCAGAGCCTAACGTAGCCGGTATCAGGGCACGCCTTGATACATGTCGGAAGGGCACGACGTACTCTTTAGATGGCCTCCGCCGGTCCTTTGAGACCCCTTCCGACATGACTGACGATGAGCGCGCTTCCACGTACATCATGTTCCTCCTCGGCTCCACGCTGTTCGTGGACAAGACTCAGGATAAGATGCCCTCAGACTACCTTTCATTTGCGTGGATATTGACAGAGTGGGGGCTCTATCCTGGGGGACAGCTGCGTTGGTATTGTTGGGTTTCGAAGTAACAAGCGCAGCGGAATATAGCAATTAAAATTTTAAGAAACCCAAAGCCATGGATCCGTTCATATGATTAAATCAAATACAACATAATGAATAGAGGAAAAACTAACCCTTGATGACTATCAAAGTTTTCTTTGGTCTTGGTGGAGAAACTTGAAGTTTTATCACGGACAAAATCACGAACTTTTTAGATGATAAAATTCACCCTCTAGCGGTGTCCACACTTCGAACGAATATCAAGAAGCTCCTTGATCTTGGTTGCTAGACCATAATTATGAAACACGCTTTCACAATTTAATAAAGAACTATATGAAATTTATTTGTGAATTATTTTGTTCCTCAATCAAGGATATCTTAGAACAAATAAATCTCTCTCAAACTCTTTGAGACTCACAAAAGCACTTGTAAGGATGGTCTGACCGAATTGGGGTTTTTTATACACAATTAAGACCTATTCCAAATAGGTAACTTGTGCCAAAAACCTTTCCTAATCGAATTAGGAATTTTTCTGCCGCCAGACCGAGCGCCCGCCTGGTCCAACCCAGGCGCCCGCTTATTTGATCAGAAGGTCCAGTCCTTTCAGAACTGATTCAAGCGCCCGCCTGGTCCAACCCAAGCGCCCGCTTAGTTGACCAGGAAGCCCAGAATCTTTCCAGAAATTCCTTTGAGTTCCTTCGCCTAATTCCAAATTAAAAATAGTCCTCTTATTTAAGATTCGTTCTATTGTGTGTGACCCTCTAGGATTATACTAAGTTGGCAATGGGCTCAAACTGAAACCATAAGATTTGATTAGGTTCTAGCAAAACCGTCTACCTACCCAAATAGTATAATAGATACAAGTTCGCATTCCTTTAGAATATGTCACAATCCTTTTGTCCACGATGTCATTGAACCAAGTCATGGTCAAACAGTCAACTTGTCTTGTTCAATACTTCTCGATTCTAAATATGTTGATAATTCAAATGCTATTGATCCAATCAATAGACCATGAACAACAATAATAATCAAAACATCTCTTATTTGATATGAAATAAATGATAACAATTACAACGTTTATAACGTGCCTAGGGCACCACTACCAACAATCTCCCACTTGCCCTAGGCCCAATCTCCCATGTATCTAATACCCATGGACCTAACATGACCATCATGTTTAGCTTGTGGAAGTCCCTTTGTTAGCGGGTCCGCAACATTGTCATCAGTAGGTACTCTGCATATATTTACGTCTCCCCTATCAACGATCTCCCGAATGATATGAAAACGCCTAAGTATGTGTTTGGATTCTGATGTGCTCTTTGGTTCCTTTGCTTTGAGCATAGCAACATTATTATTGCAATAAAGGTCTATTGGATTAGCAATACTAGGAACCACTTCAAGTTCAGTTATGAACTTCTTAATCCAAACAGCTTCATTTGCAGCATCCGATGCAGCAATATACTCAGCTTCTGTGTAGAATCAGCGGTTGTACTTTGCTTGGAACTCTTCCAGCTTACAGCTCCACCATTTAACATAAACACAAAACCCGATTGCGATCGGCTATCATCTTTGTCGGTTTGGAAGCTTGCATCCGTGTAAGCATTTACAACAAGATCATCTTTCATTCCTCCATAGACCAAAAAAGAAGTCTTTAGTTCTTCTCAAGTACTTAAGAATCTCTTTTACAGCTTCCAATGATTTTTGCCAGGGCCGGATTGGTATCTACTTGTCATGCTCAAAGCATAAGATACATCCGGCCTAGTACAAATCATGGCATACATGATGGACCCCAATTGCCGAAGCATATGGAACATCATTCATTTTCTCACACTCATCTTTTGTCTTAGGACATTGAGTCTTGCTTAGAGAAACTCCATGTAACACGGGCAAGGTGTCCCTCTTAGAATTTTCCATACGGAATCTTCTAATGACTTGTCAATGTATGTACTTTGGCTTAAACCAAGTAGCCTCCTTGATCTATCTCTATAGATCTTAATGCCAAGTATATAAGCGGCTTCACCCATATCTTTCATTGCGAAGCACTTTCCTTAACCAAGTCTTTACAGACTGAAGTGTAGGAATGTCGTTTCCAATGAGTAATATGTCATCCACGTATAAAATAAGAAATAGCACTATGCTCCCACTAATCTTCTTGTATACACAAGGCTCATCTTCGTTCTTGATGAACCAAACTCTTTGACTGATTCATCAAAACGGAGATTCCAACTCCTTGAAGCTTGCTTCAATCCATAGATGGATCTTTGCAATTTGCATACCTTAGAATCTTGTTCAAACCTTCTGGTTGTGTCATATACACATCCTCTTGAAGTTTTCCATTTAGGAAAGCGGTTTTTGACGTCCATTTGCCATATTTCATAGTCATGATATGCAGCAATGGCAAGCAAAATTCTTATAGACTTGATCATTGCTACGGGTGAAAAGGTCTCATCATAGTCAATACCATGAACTTGCCTATAACCCTTCGCTACAAGCCTAGCTTTGTAACTATGCACCTTCCCATCCATGTCAGTCTTCTTCTTGAAGACCCATTTGCATCCTATGGTTTTTTACACCTTCGGGCGCATCAATCAAATTCCAAACTTGATTGTCTTGCATGGATTGCAATTCGGATTCCATGGCTCCAAGCCACTTGTCCGAATCAGGAGAAGACATCGCCTCTTGGTAGGTTGACGGTTCATCATTCTCAATGATTTCTACCTCATTACTATCCGTTACGAGAAATCCATATCTCTCGGGCTCGGATCGTAACCTACTAGATCTGCGAATTGCTTGTGTATTTTGAACAGGTTTCCACACTCCTTGTGGTTCTTGTTCTTGTTCCACTATTGGTTCAATGTTATTTTCTGGGTCTCGAATTTCTTCAAGATTTATTTTACTCCCACTGATTTCTTTGGAAAGAAACTCTTTCTCTAGAAAGAACACCAGTTCGGGCAACAAACACTTTGTTGTCCTCACGGTTGTAAAAAGTAATATCCTCTAGTTTCCTTTGGATATGCCACGAAAAATACATTTATCAGATTTGTGTGCAAGTTTGTCTGAGACAAGTCTTTTGACAAAAGCTTCACAACCCCAAATCTTCATGAAAGATAGACAAGGCTTCTTTCCGCTCCACATCTCATATGGAGTCTTTTGAACCGATTTAGTTGGAACACGATTTAGTGTGAAAGCAGCGGTTTCTAGGGCGTAACCCCAAAAGGATATTGGAAGATCAACTTGACTCATCATTGATCGAACCATGTCTAACAAAGTCCGATTCCTCCTCTCGGACACACCATTCCATTGTGGTGTTCCGTGGAGTCAATTGTGAAATTATTCCACAATTCTTAGATGATCATCAAATCCTTGACTCAAGTATTCACCACCTCGATCTGATCGAAGGCCTTTATACTTTTTCCAGTTGTTTTTCTACTTCATTTTGAAATATTCTAAATATCTCAAACGCTTCACTCTATGTTTCATTAGGTAAGCATACCCAAATCTACTATAATCATCAGTGAAGGTTATGAAGTATGAAATCCTCCTAGCATTGCTACTTAATGGTCCGCATACATTGGAATGTATCAACCCCAATAAGTCGCTTGCCCTTTCACC
>JAOWBW010001497.1:90903-279319 GCA_026119855.1 Campanula takesimana
TATGTCGTACATATATCTCATATTAGTTATGTCATTTGAATCCTTAGACATGAAGTTATTATAGTCTTCCACTTGATGAACATTGTGTTTGACATATTCAACGCTACCTTAACAACTGTAGTATAAAGGGTATGATTGCATAATCGGATTCCCGTTGGGAAGAATAATAGCTAAATGGATTTGTCCCTCCACGGAAAGATGTCAAGCTTGGGCCCCTCGAAGGAATGATGTTGATGAAATGTTCGCCGGACTCAAATGATTGATCGGATCAATAGCATTTGGATTATCAACATATTCGGAATCGAGAAAGTATTGAACGAAACAAGTGTGACTGTTTGACCACGACTTGTGTTCAATGACATCGTGGACAAAGGGATTGTGACGTATTCTAAAGAATGCGAACTTGTATCTAGTTATACTATTTGGGTAGGTATGACGGTTTGCTAGACCTAATCATATCTTATGGAATCATGTTTGAGCCCATTGCCAACTTAGTATAATCCTAGAGGGTCACACACAATAGAACGAATCTTAAATAAAAAGGACTATATTGGCATTTAGGGTCGGAGGACTTCCAAGGAATTTCTGGAAAGATCTGGGCCTCCTGGTCAACCAAGCGGCGCTTGGGTTGCACCAGGCGGGCGCCTATTCAAACCGAAGGACTGGAGTTTCTGCCCAAACAGGCGGGCGCTGGGTGGTACCAGGCGGGCCGCCTGGTGCTCCCGATTGGAAATTTCCTAATTCGATTAGGAATGGTTTTTGGCACAAGTTACCTATTTGGAATAGGTCTTAATTGTGTATAAAAACCCCCAATTCGGCCAGACCATATGAAGAAGTGCTTTTGTGAGTCTCAAAGAGTTTGAGAGAGATTTTATTATTTGTTCTAAATATCATTGATTGAGGACAAAATAATTCCACAATAAATTCCATAAAGTTCTTTATTATATTGTGAAAGTGTGTTTTCATAATATTGGTCTAGCAACCAAGATCAAAGAAGCTCCTTTGATATTCGTTCAAAGTGTGGATACCGCTAGAGGGTGAATTTTATCATCTTACAAAGTTCGTGATTTGTTCGTGATAAAGCTTCAATATCTCCCCAAGACCAAAGAGAAAATTCATAGCCATCAAGGGTTAGTTATTCCTCTATTCATCTTGTTGTATTTGATTTAATCATATGAACGGATCCATGGCTTTGGGTTTTCTTAAAATTTTAAATTGCTATATTCCGCTGCGCATGTTTACTTGGAAACCCAACAACAGGAACAATACCTGTTAGAACAAACTGACATGCTACATCTACTCAAGAATAAGGAGCTAAGATAGCTCACAACGAGTTCTAGACCAAGAAATTAAACCAAACAAGGTTACATACAGCGGAAGACATGCCTAGCAAATAAGCTGGCATCAAGAACTGTCTAGGGACAACAAATACTACCCCAATACAAGCCAAGAGTTTATTAACTCATACAACCTCGTCCTTACCAATGTGTAAAAGGACACTAGTCTCAATAAGGACATCCTGCGGAGTACGTTCCCAGCTATGTCGAGCCTCACTGCGTATTATCCCTGCTTTCCTGGGGGGGGGGGAAACAATTAAACAAATAAAGGGTGAGATAAATCTCAGTAAGCTATTAACATGGCAACTATATGTCATGTATCATGCAATACAGTAGATACTCAACTAAACATATATCAAGTATCATCAAGTAACAAGTATAGGAGAGGCTAAGCCAACCCAACAAGTAATCAAGCTCAAAAGATCAGGTAACAAGTAGTCAAGTAGTGTGAGAGGCTAGACCAGCTCACCAAGATGCACATAGGCCTATCACGCATTTTTACCTGAATCCTTCCTTATTCCTCCAAGAAATACCATTTGTTGTCGATGCTTTTCTAGCTGAGGACAACCAAGAACAGAACAAAGAGACTGTTGTGCAGTATATAAGAAGACATGGTAACCAGTGTCAACCACAAGAACAAGATCCACGAGGTGTTTAAGACAGGAGTTTAGCATTCACTTAGGTCAGGCTTATTGCTCATCCAAGAAGCTATGCCCTTACTATGGCCGGTAGTAAGGGGTCAGGCGGAAATACATAGGGACCCGATTGTCACTTAAGCCCCAGCTCTCGCGACAAGCGTGAACCTATATATTTTCGAACAAGCAAGGAGAACCAGCTGGACTCACACAAGAATGCACAAGTAGATGTTTACTTGAACTACGAGAATAGAACTAAGTCCCATATTAGTGGACAGTCTTTATGCACCATGTAATCATGTATCATGTGCTCACGAGAATATGCACCATGTAATTATGTATCATGTGCTCACGAGAATATGCACCATGTAATTATGTATCATGTGCTCACGAGAATACAAGTACACGTACGCAATCATTTGCGAAGACAAATCATCTAACATTGGCACGTAGAGTGTCCATATAACACAGTCAATCCAAGTTTAGAGTCTATTAATAACAGACCTCAAAAAGTAATAGGGTATATCATTCTATATCACTTTGTCATATGCCAAGTTTTGCACGTACATATTCATATCACGTTTAACAAATTAAAGTGTCTATCACGATACCCTTACTATCAAGTAGAGCCCAACACCTTAGACTCTAAACACGTAGTAGAATAGGTCACATTGTACCTAGACACAGTCATACTTCACGTATATGTATCGTTAGTAAATCGAATACATTTCCTAACACATATTGTGTTCTATAACCATTCTTATTAATTTAAATCGTAGTATTCACGATTATATGAATTATCTTCATATTACACTAGTCCCTATTTTCTTTAGGAACCCATTTCAAGACAAGATATCTTCTTTATATTTTATATACTTCATTGAGTATATACACGATTAAAAACCAAATCATTTACACTTTAGTGCTTATTTATAGCACTTCCAATATACACGTATCAAGTTCAAGTATGTAGTAGAGTTAATCATTCTCTATCTAGTTCCATAACCCAATTCTTGGTTATTCATACCATGTACCAATCAATCAAGAAGCCACATTCTATCAAGTAAATATATGCAAGATTTTCATATACACATCAAGACTCTTTCAAGTTTATTACCATACACATATATTGGTGTCAAGGCACGTACAAGATTTTATAATCTTATATTCAAGTCTTAATCCAATTATTTGGATGTTCAAGTCATGTACAAGATTTTATTGTCTTATATTTCAAGTTACTGTCTCATCTTAAGACATTCAAGACATTCAGGACATTCAGGACATATACAAGATTTTATCATCTTATATCCAAGTTCTCATTCCATTTCTTTGGATGGTTAAACATGTACAAGAGTTAATTATCTTATACTTCGAGTTCAAGCTAGGTAGATGAATTATACATCTTTCACGTACTTTTTCCAAATCCTTTTCTTAGGACATTCAAGACATTAGTTGGTGCCCCTAAGGTACACAAACATTAACTTCAAGACACATAAAAGAGTTACTACTCTTATACTCAAGTTATCATTTAATTATGATTCAAGTCCCCTTTCATTTATTCACAAAGGGACTATTTTTCAGTACTAGAGTGTTCTACAACACTTTATCTAGGCCATCTAGGGTAGTACTCTAAACCTAGACCAAGAATACTTCGAGTTCAAATTAAGTAAATGAGCTATACAACTCATACTTACAAGTTCATAATCCCCTACATAGGATATTCGAGCTCAAGACACTAATTTGGTGCTCTCAAGGTGCACAAACATTTGTTCCAAGACAAGCATAACACATAAGTGCTTGTTCATAGCACTTTCAAGACACATAAAAGAGTTCTTCCTTTTATACTCAAGTTCTCATTTGAGTTCTATAAGTGTTCATGTACAAGACTAAATTCTCATTTTAATTAAATGAGTATTCATGTTTAAGACCAAGTTCTGATGCCCCTAAGGTGTCACAAACATTTGCTGCGACATCTTATACTAAGGTTATATACCTTAACTAGAGTTACTTCCAACTTATACAAACTTTAAACAACATTTTGTTCTTCAGGGTACTGTGCGGTCGCCTAAAAATGGCATGTGCGGTCGCACACAAGCAGGTCAATTCCTTTGAAAAACCTTTCAGAAAGATGGGCGGTCGCCCAAGGTTTTTGTGCGGTCGCACAAGGTACCAAAATGCGAAATTTTATTTCTTTCTCAGGTTAAGAAATTTCCCGTCCCAAGCGTAGGAGTAACTTTTACTAACTCTTAGGCAATACCCAAAACATTATTTCAGGCTCAATTCATTTCTTTTACCGTCCCACAAATAATAGGACAATTTCCTTTATTCCAATTTAATATTTCACCGACCCAAAAGTATAAGTACAATTTTATATTATACTAATATACCCATTTAGAGATACTTCCATTTATTTCCCCATACACAAATAATGGTACAATTTTTCTAATAATATTTAAATCAAGTTACTATTTTACCGTCTCACGAATAGGAGTATAAATTTCTTATATATTTACAAACCCATTTAGTATTGAGTTCTCTGCACTACTAGGATAGAAATACTCCCTTCGTACCAATTTAACAAGTATCACAAAAATTGCTCAAAACACAATTTTAACAAGAACAAGTATCAGGAATAACATATATACATGTTATTACAAGTAAGGGGAGCTAATAACTTACCTAGTCAAAAATCAAGTTGACCCAAATTAATTTCTGATCGGCCTGAAACGCTCTATTCAACGCCACGAATATTTATCCGGGACCAGAATCACGAACGGAGGGATAATTAAGCTCGAGGAGTCGAGAATAGGGTAAAACTTTACTCCCTTCATGAACCAAAGAGAACAAATGAGAAGAAATGAAGAATAATGCTTTCCTCAGTGAAAGCATTCACAAGATATACTTGACACTTTCCAAGAATTGCAACTAGGCCCCTCAAGTTCTAACTTTGACAAAAAGGCCCTAAACTTTCAACTTGACATTTAACCACCTTAATTTTCTAAAGCAGTTAAAAATTTAATTCAAGTAAAACTAGCACATAATATGCAAGTTCAAGAATTTAAGCAAGCACGTTAAATATCTAACAAGCAAGTCAAGAATTTTAACAAGAATTAGGACGGGCGTTACATCTGATCTCTGTCATATAGCTGTCAAATTTCTTGTACCACTGCCTAGGCGACTGCTTAAGTCCATACAAGGACTTTTTCAACCTACAAACTTGATCTTCCTTACCAGGAACTTGAAATCCTTCCGGCTGTGTCATGTATATCTCTTCCTCCAACTCTCCATGCAAGAAAGCTGTCTTGACGTCTAGTTGCTCGAGCTCCAAATCCCTTTGTGCTACTATCGCTAGCAACACTCTGATCGAAGTGTGTCTGACCACTGGTGAGAAGATCTCATTATAGTCTACCCCCTCTCTCTGTGTAAAACCCCTTGCAACAACGCAATCTTTATACTTGATCCCTTCTGCCGGTGACATCCCTTCCTTCTTCTTGAAGATCCACTTGCAGTCACAATCTTCTGCCTTCTGGCCTTGTAGTCAATACCCAAGTCTGATTCTTGTGAAAAGACTCCATCTCATCACCCATAGCCGCATACCACTAAGATGACTCTGAACATGTATCTGTTTTCTTGTAAGTAGAAGGTTCCGTAAGAACGGGCTCCACTTCCTCAGCAACCTGCAGTGCATAAGACACAAGTCTTCAAATCCATACCTCTCTGGAGGCTTCCCGAAATTATCTCTTCTAGACCTTCCTTGTGCTAACCGTTCCTCGGGAATTGAACTTGAACTTTCTGGTGCTTCAGTCTCTGTCTCTGTTGGTGGATCCTGATCAACATCTGACTGTGGGACAACTAACTTTCCAGTATCTTGTTGCTCCACCTGTTTATCAACACCGCCAACTCTTGAAACAATCGTGGATTTACCAGTCCATACCTCATAGGGAACTTTGAGGCCAATACCGGTGTGAAGTCCATGATTAATCAAGTAACATGTTGTACTAAGCGCTTCTGCCCAGAAACGTTTAGACAACTCTGCATTGGAGAGCATGCACAACGCTCCCACAAGCAATGTCTGATTCATTCGTTGCTACACCATTCTATTGTGGCGTGCCTCTGCTGGTGAGATGTCTAGAAATCTCCACCTCTCTGCAAAACGAATCGAACTCAGTACTGCAGAACTCCAAACCATTATCTGTTCGGAGCTTCTTGATCTTATTCTCTGTCTGGTTCTCCACTACTGTCTTCCAATCCTTGAAATTTCTCAGAGCCTCATTCTTGTGCTTCATGATAATCACCCAAGTCATCCTTGAATAGTCATCAACAATAGACAAGAAATATATGTGCCCCTTAGAGATCCTGACGTGAAGGTCCCCAACAATCTGAGTGGATGTAATCCAGAACACCTTTTGTGTTATGTATGCCCTTGGGAAAACTATTACGCTTCATCTCCCTAGCACACAATTCATAAAATTTAAGGTCCTTGACCTTATGGCCACATAGAAGATCCCGTTTAGCCAGCTCCTGCATCCCTCGAGTGCTCATGTGCCCGAGCCTGATGTGCCACATCTTGGACATATCTCCCTCGTTTACCTCTGATGATGCAACCATAGCCGACCCTGCAAGTGTCCTTCCTTGGAGGAAATACAAGTAGCCCCGCTTAAGGCCTTTGAGCACCACTTCTGAACCATTACAGAAACTAACTGCTCCACCTTTACCTTTGCAGCTGAACCTTTGCTGTCTAACTGACTAAGATAAATCAGATTCTTCGTCATAAGCGGAACGTGTCGAACCTCGTTTAAAGTGACAAACTTACCATCATGAGTCCTGGCCTTGATTTAACCAATACCGATACCGACAACCTTGCAGACTGCACTGTTGGCCATGCTTATTTCACCTCCATCCACCTGCCTGTAATCAGTAAATCATTCTCTCCTAGGACTGATATGGTGCGATGCTCCTGAATCAAGAATCCATGCGTCAGATGCACGTGCTAATTTTGATGTAGCTAGAGCATAATCTGTTGGGTTTTGATGCATCATGCGCAGCGGAATAAATAGATAAAATCAAACACCCAAGAGCCCGGATCCGTGCATGTTGATTAAATTAAATACAAGATGAAAGAACATACCCTTGAAGATCGAATCCATGAACACGGACTTTAAGGTGTTAAAGCAAACACCTCTATCGGTATCCACACATCGAACGGATATCAAGAACACCTTCTTGATCTGGATTGCTAGACCCAAGGCTTGATGAAGAAACGATTTTTTCGTAAGAATTATTTTGCTTCATTGATTATTGAGTTATGATGATTCTAAATCTCAAAACTAATAATACCCTCTATATGTGTGTAATTGTTTCTCAAACAACATGTTATGATTTCTAAGTTGGCAACGAGTCCTAACGAGTCAGAACCCGTAAGTCATAAGAGGACTCTAGCAAGCCATTATGACTACCCAATTAGTATAACTTTGAAAGCCCAAAGTAACCTTATAGAACATATCACAATCCCTTTGTCACACGATATCAAATTGGACATAAGTCATGGTCCACGTCAACTTATGTTGTCTAATGCTTTCTCAATCTCGAGTAGATTGATATGAGCAAATAACATTGAACACTGATCAATTCATTTGGGTACGGCCGTACACTATTATCAATCTCACTCATCGAGTGGCCAAGCAGATATCTCTCTTGAGAGAGGGACAAATTCCATCTTGACTTATCATTCTTCCCTACAAGAATCCGATTATGCCAATAGTAGCCTTTATAACTTCCCGGTTAGGGGTAGCGTTTGAGTACGTCAAACATAATGTTCATCATGTGGAAGACTATGATAATCTCAGGTCTAAGGATAAATGATATAACTATTATGAGATTTAATTATGACATTCGACCATGACATAAATCTCATAACGGGTCTATCCAGTACTTGTTCTCCAACATGTACCCATAAGTTTAATCTGCATCCTATGCGCTATAATAATCATATGATTATCCATTAAACTCATGCTAGCCCTCATAGGTGCTAGGGACAATGATTATTATAATAAATATGCAAAAGATATAATAATCGGGTTTGTTATCTCTATAACAATGAAGCTATGATATAACGCATAGGCCTTTCTCAAGGGCCTAGGGCATAATATCCAACATAATCCTCTTCTGAACTGTTATCCTTGGCCATCACGGCCTCTGCTCTAACAGGTTCCTTGCCTTGCTTCTTTCTGAGACAGTCGAACTTCCAATGCCCCTTCTCTTTGCAGAAATTACAGATATCCCCATGCTTCGGACCCTTCTTGTGTGAAGAATTACCTTTGTTGTTCTTCTTCCTACTAGAACCCCTGTTGTTACTAATACTAGCAACTAAACCTGATGACTGGGTACCTGCCTCATTCCCACTCGCCTTTCGGTGTAATTCCTCGTCTTGAGAGAAGTTTTCACTTCCTCTAGAGAGATACTATCTTTACGATTTTTGCACGAATCGATATAATGTTCATAAGACATAGGTAAAGATACTAAAAGGTGCAAGGCCGCATCCTCGTCTTCCACAACTACTCCTATATTACGCAGTTCAAGTAATGCAGAAGTAAATCTATCAAGGTGATCATTTATGGGCGTACCTTCAGTCATCCGACAATCATACAGCTTCTTATTTAGGTATAACTTGTTGGTCAATGAACGTGTCATGTACATGTCTTCCAACATTAACCAAAGATCGCTCCGGGGGTCCGTTCCTGCAACATTGGTTAGGATCTCATCATCTAACTGTCTGACGATCTTAGCGTGAGCCTTCTGATCTAACTTCTTCAATGCTGCTTCCTCCTTGGCGGCTGCTTGTTTGTCATTCTCTGACCCTTCTGTGGTGATTGCCTTACCCTTGGGATCCTTACGATCCCTGATTACAATCTCCAACGTTTCCCATAAATCTTTATCAATCAACAAAGCCTTCATCTTGATCTGCCAGAGAGAAAAACTATTCTTCCCATTGAACCTGTCGATCGAATCTACTCCTTGACCTATCTTGTTGTTCTCTGCAGCGGAATCCCTGAACCTCCAACCACGAACCAAAGCTCTGGAACAACCAGAGCTCTGATACCACTTGTTAGAGTAATAACAAGACTTGATAAGCAAAGCAAGCAATCACAAGAACACCGATTTATGTGGTTCACCAACTTGGCTATGTCCATAGGGAGGGAGAGAATATTATTATCAATCTGGAAAAACGATTACAAAGATCACACTATTACTGCTACATGAATTATTGATCACAATAATTCCTGACTGTGTAACTGTAGAATTACAAACCTTCTCTGAGCACTCTAATAATTTATCTGAGACAAAACAACTCACTTTGATCTAAACTAATGGCCTCTATTTGTACCGGTAAAGTCTATCTCAAAGTCTGATAGGAACTTGGAATTCTAGTACGAAACTGACTTGAAAATCCTTCTTTTTGCGAAACTGCACTTCGTCTGAAATCCTGCTGCAATTTGGTCTCTGGTCCACCCGGGTGTTTACCTTGGTCCGCCCGGATCTGCACTAGTCCGGTCGGACTCTTTACTGCACCCGCCGGATCCCCAATTGCTAATTTCCGACGTAAGATTTCCTATTCGCCTCATTGCCTAGGTCCGCCCGGGTATTCAGTCTAGCGCGCCCGGACCCTGCTTGGTCCGCTCGGGTCTTATGCCTGGTGTGCCCGGACCTAGTGCTGCTCTGCCTAGGCATTATGAGATTTCTTCTGTTGTTTAATCCATTAGCTTGGCATCCCAAATTCAAAGGCATTAACCCAACAACTAAAAAGACGGAAGAATTACATGTTAAAAAGATTCAATTTTCCTAAGTGATTAATAAAAATTGTGGTGTTTTTCATTATCAATTGGCTCTTGATCAGAAACGAAGGGCCAATTCTGGGTTTAAATATGTACGGTTTTGAAGACATTCTGAGGGGTTTGTGTGCAAATTTGAGTGCTGCGAAAGTATGTTTGTCTATTTCTTTTGCACGTAGGTCAGCTGAGGAGAAAGTGTACCTGTGTCGAGTACCCTATAAGTGGATTTGGTAACGTCATGGTTCGTACTAGGTTTGATATGACTCATGTTGTTAGTGTTGTTACTAGTTTGTGGGAGAATCTAACAAGGAGAATTGCTGATATATGAATTCGAGGAGTGAGTATACTGAGGGTCAACGGTGTTTAGGCTTGCTAAAACTCATAAATTGTCAGTTGCCCGTTGGGGCAAGTCTGTTTTATCGTTGGGCATGTGTATAAGGATTTTTTTAAAAAGAAAACGAAAAGGGCAATGACCCCTAAATTTATTTATAAATGCGAAAAATAAAAAGGATGGTGGACAGTCCTAACCATCTTGGTACACGGAGGAGACATAAAATCTTGCCCCCCTTTACGAAAAGTTATAAGAGAAAAAAAAATGGTTAACCGCATTTTCTACCTTTCTGCAAACCAATTTTGAATGCTCGATGTTTTCGATTTACGGGGATGAATCCATCATCGAGATCATAATATTCCTTTTGCTCAGGTTCGTACCACTCTCTCTTGCCATGAACTCTTGAAGCTCTAGATGACACACACACTCCATCCACCATGCCACCAAAGTCATCGTAAATAGAGTGTTACAACTCATAAGGAAATAAAGCTTCAGATTCGGAGTCACATTTTTTGGCTATAACTTGTGATGAAGGGCTGACTTTTTACCCAATTGTGAAATTGGGGTTAACATATTTGGAATTTGGATTACGAGCTTCCGGATGACGTAATCTGATAACCTCAGTTTGTGAGTTTGAAATCTCGCAATTCTATTCTCATTGTCGACAACCAGTGTTATATCATTAGACAAACATACTAAACTGGTTGTCCTATCTTCAACAATTTCCATTTCATTGAGGTGGGGCCCATATTTTTCATATATAACTGATACCTCAATGGAGTTTAGTTCTTGTGCTCTAATATTTTCACTTGTATCACCACCTTCCACATTATGAGCTTCCCCACTAATAGCCGAGATGCCCACTGCCATATTAACATTGGAATTCCCAATTGCTGTTGTAATTCTGCTTCAAGAGTCAAACTAATCCCTTCTTTTATGGCCATAGAATTGCTTACCAAATCGTTAGCTAAAGTATTTCATCCGTACAAGCCCCATTATTCACTTCTGAATTACCGCTATTAAGACCGGAACCAGGTATAGTGTTCTTCTTCATAATCTCTTCTGCGGCCATGGATGATGACGGATTTTTAGGAACCCAAGTACTACCTTTGCTAACGAACTTAGTAGGATGAACAACATGTTCTTTAGAAATATGAGTCGCAACCTTTCTCTTCCTGCAGACAATTGACAAATGACCTAGCAACTCACAATTGTGGAAATACTTGATATTTCCTTTGAATTTAATTGTCTGGAAAAATCCAGAGTCTTTCGACTCCACAATCCAAATTTTAGATGGTAAAGGTTTTGATACATCAACCTCTACACAAAACCTAGCAAAACTGGGGTGAGTGAAAGCTTATGATCATCCACCAGTAGAAACTTTCCCAAGCCATTACCAAACCTTTCTAAAATGCAGGAGCAAAAAAATGAAGAGGTAAGTTGTTCAATCTGACCGAAACTGCAACCACAGGACTATTATACCTGAATGTAAAATCCTTCGACCATCAGAAGAATCGGTACATACAATTGTTGATCATATGTGACTTCTTGGACAAAGCACGCGTTAGATCATCCCCTGAAGTGAGATAAACCATCACATGCCTTGGATCCATTAGCCCGACTATGAACGTACCTTGCAACCGCCACTCTTTTTCTATGTGTTCTTGGATAACACGAAGGTGAGGTCGGCCAGTAGAGAACTTCATCACAACAGTGAACTCTAACTTCTTCTCTCCTACCTCGATCTCTCTGATGTGAATAGAAATCCTAGCGCATCATTTACTATTGTCGCTGGCCGAGGAAGAAAGGAAAAACCACCAAGAAGTGGTGTCTTGCATGGTTGTGTCAAAGTAACAGCCTTGATGGCTGCCGAATGTGGTGGTGGAGTGGGTGTCACCCCTTTCAACGCCTCCGCATAAGATGGATGGGTTGCATTTGTGGTTGTAGGAGGCGTTAGAGTTATCCTCGTAATGTCATCTGGAGGGTTTAGATACCCGGGGGAAACCACGGCTTGGCTAGAGCGGTGAATTATCCTAAGATGTCTATTTGATTTTAGAAATTAGAGTCGCCACCTATGTTTTTAAAGGAACATAAGAAAAACCTAATATATCCTAATTTTATATACAAAACCAGAGATTCGGGAGAGACGGGTTCGGGGGTTAGTTTACGGGTTAGGGGGAGACGGCTTGGTGTTCTAATGTAAAAAAGTCCTTCTTTTATTAATCATGCTAACAATTACATTGAAGAGAAATGAGAGAGAATTAAAAAGTAGTTTGAAATGTCGTAAGATAACCTTGACCAAATTTCAATGGTGAAGTGGTCTTTTAGGTCATGTTCCCTTTTTATGGGGATTGCACACACATTAAAAGAGATAAAAGATGAAGAAAACAAAATAAAGAGTTTATTTAAGAGAAGATTAAGAGAATTAATAAAACAAGAATAAGAGTTTAGAAAAAGGGGATGAACATCATACCTATGCTTGAAGGGAGAAAGAGCCAAATTGCCTATAGTAAGGACCCTTGAAATTGACTTTGTGTTTTTAGAGTGTTCTTGAGTCAAGAATTGTTGATTCCTCTCCATGGTGGAATTAATGGGTATTTATAGGTGTAGGGAGAGTGTTTTAGGTCACAAAGATGGTCTTTCCCTGGATCAAGCAAATGAGTAATGGCCAAGGGGGTTACAAATCAGAAAAGGAGGGAAAAATGGCAAAATCTGAGATTCTGGAGGTAGGAAGCGCGCACATCCCACCCCCCCCTATGGTAAGTTCACGCCTCCCACAAAGGAGGGCAAAGGCGCGCACGTCCCACCTTCAGAAAATCCATATTTTAGCCCAAAAGTTAACCTCGTTATGCAGTTAAGCCCGAAACTAACGAAATCAGTTAAAAACTTAATGAACACCACGGAAGTCAACAAAACAAATGAAACAAAGACTCAATGTTGACTTTGTCACTTAGTCATGTCCAAGAATAACGGAGTAAGTCAATAACTTAACGAAAAGTAACGAAAGTTAACTAAAAGTAACAAAACTTAACAGAAAAGAGGAAGACAGAATGTGTATGCAATCGGGACATGAGAGGTCCAAAGTGGGGTGTCTACAGAGGGCATGTGCATAAGGAATCTAGATAGTTCAAGTGTGCACATGGGGCGCTCGCATATGCAGTAGAGACACTTTGCATAGCCCTGTCAAACTTCCTGGTTGGTCCGAATTCTTGCTTAGTGACCCTGTAGTGTTTTCTTAAACCCTATTGTATTTTAATTAAAGAGTATACTTCCTCCGTCTCATAACTATGTGCATAAAATGTGTTTTGTACAAAAATTAAGGGATGAATATGTTGGTGTATATGCCCTAGGCATGTTATTTGGCACATTGTTTGACAATGTTTGTTATCACTTTTCATTTATATAAAGTGATGTTTTGGATTATTATTTATTGTTACATGTTTTGTTATAATAATCTCCGTCCCTAGTACTTATGAAGAACTAGTGTAAGCTTAATTCGATGATCATATGATGATCATGTGTATAGGATACAAGTTAAACTTATGGGTATGTATTGGGGAACACATACTGGACATGACCCAACTATGAGGTTTATGTCATGGTCAAAATGTCATAATTAAACCTCTAAATAGTTATATCATTAGAATCCTAAGACCTGAGATTATTATGATCTTCCATATAATGGAGATCATGTTTGACATATTCAAACGTTACTCTTAACTAAGTAATTATAAAGGATATGATTGGCATGATCGAAACTATGTAGGGAAGTGTAATAAGTCAAGATGGAATTTGTCCCTTTTCATGAGAGATGTCAAGCTTGGGGCCCTCGATGAATGGTGTTGATGAAATGCATGGCCGTGCTCAAATGAATTGATATGATCAATGTCATTTGTATTATCAAACTATTTGGAATCGAGAAAAGTATTGAGCATTGTAAGTTGATCATTGACAATGGCTTAATCTCAATGACATCATGGACAAAAGGATTGTGATATGTTCTATGAAGGATAAGCGAACTTTGATAAAGTTGTATCATTGTCATGATGGCCTGCTAGGGTCCGCTCATGATTTATGAGAACAAAATGTGTTTGGACTCATTGCCAACTTGATATAATCCTCTGGGGTCACACACAATGGAACGAATTGTTAAAAGGCAAAAATGACAGATTTTTAGTCTGGCACGACCGTGCCGATTATAAATCACGACCGTGCCAATATTCATCAGTCGGGGATGGAAGGTGCGGATCGATTGGCACGATCGTGCCAAGTTTAGGGCACAACCATGCCTATGCTGTCTGGGCCGAAAATCTGCTGCTTAATTGGGTGACGGGATTTAGGTTTCCTAGGTCCTTAAGGGTTAAGGACTAGGACCTATATAAACATATTTTCACCAGCCATTAAGAATATGAAACCTAGTTGTTTGGAGAAGCAATATTCTTGATCAAGATTAAGAATCAAAGATCAAGAATCATAATTTCATATAGCCTATTTTGGATCTAGCAGTCCGGATCAAGAAGGAGTTCTTGATATTCGTTCGCGTGTGGATATCCATAGAGGGTGATTGCTTAATCATCTTCTAGTTCGTGTTCATGTGGATCAAGACTTGAAGAAAAGCTTGGAGAAGATCAAATCTTGAAGAACGAATTTTTCAAGATCCGAAATTTTAAAGCTCCATCACAGTTAGTATTCTAAATTCAACCTTGTATTAATTTAATCATCTTGAACGGATCTAGGCTTTTGGGTTTTATTCTGATGCGCATGATTGTGCAAAACCCAACAGAATAGTAGTGGGTAGTTGTTGTAGGCGTGAAAAGTGAAGTAGGAGAGAGAAGGTGGGGTAGGTAATAGTAGGTTGATTGGTGTTGTGAGTATAAAAGTAAAGTAGGAGATATAATGAGTGAGTTAAATTGTAAAGATTCTTTGTCAGTTTAGGAAAGTGTGACTTATCAATGGGACACACAAAATGGCAATTTGTGCACATAGTTATGGGACGGATGGAGTATATACTATGCTATTCATTAAAAGCCAATATGATTGATGTCTGATACTTTGTCTACATGTTCATCGTGATTAATTTGTCTACATGTTCATCGTGGTTAATCTATGCTCGTCGGTGATCCAAGAACAATCCAAAGCAATATAAAGTCTGTCAATCTGAATCTGTGATTGCCGAAGTCTATCTGTCTGTGCTAGCAGTAGCAATATGATTAACTGGTATCTGAATCTGATCAGGATTGTGTGAGATGTCAGATCTGTTCTAGTAATATAGAAGGTTGGTACATAATTTGAGATATGTAATCTGTATTTTCGGCATGATATTATTTGGATTATATAGAATTGAGAAGTCGGTAAGGTATAGTACTTGTTAGTGGTGATGTAGTTGTAAGGTTTAGTAAGGTCCCCACGATAGTGATTGCAACTGACCTTATAACCACAGGTAGCGATTTTTTTTCCGGCCCAAATTAGACTTAACTTCTCAAAATTTAATTAAAAAAATGAGTTTATTTAGTATTTTAAATTTTACTTTACTCTCTCTGACACTTCAAATTATCTCACTTCACCCCTTTGGTCAAGTGCATGTTAAAAGTCGAAGTGAGAATTTTAAAATTAAACTATCAAATAAATCAACTTTTAAAATTGAAGTGTAAAGTAAAATTTGATAAGTAATACTTTAAAGAGAAAAACGTAATTTGATTTATATTTTTCAGTTTGGGGGTAGGATTGGGGGTGGGGGTGGGGGTGGAGGGTGATGGGGGTGTCTGTTTGGGTGGTTTGTTTTGTTTTGGTTTGGGGTGTGGGTGTGGGTGTGGGTGGGGGTGCGGGTGTTGAGTAAGTGACATTGTGACAAAACCCTTTCGAAAAGTTTTTTTTGTTTGTTTTTTAAAAAGTGTTTTCACCAAGTTAGATACTACATCCGGCCCAGCTCAATGTGCATTGTTTGACTTTTCAGGTCAACTTGACTAAACTTTCATTTTATGAAAATCTATATATCGCTATGCAATTTTGAAATATGTTATTGATACTATTCCTAACAATAAAACAATAAAAACTTTTAAAATTGCATAATAATAGCTAGATTTTCACAAAATTATGATCAAAGTTCGAATGAATTGACCACATGAACAGTAAACGTGCACATTGAGCTGGGACGGAGGTAATACATTTTATCACATTGTTCAAATGCTTAGACTATTACATATTCCCTCTGTCCCAGCACAAATAAGACTTTTTTCCCTTTTAGGCCGTCCCAGAACAATTGAGACTGCCCAAAATGGAAATGTTTTAATATATTTATATTCAAAAACCCCACCATTTAACCCCATTCATTAGTTCAATTCATTTTCCACCACTCATTTTATTCAACCAACAATACTATTTACCCCATTCATTCTCCCTCTTCATTTTCTACCACACATTCACTACTTTCTCTTAATTACTGTGCCCACTCCTCTAGTCTTACTTGTGCTGGAACGGATGGAATAGCTCCCTAATCTATTACATAGCATCCTTAAGCAATATAATTCCTAAACTAGAAACTTGGGTACAAACTTACAACTAGAATGGTTCTCCATACTTTCCGCAGGAGTCGAATCTAAGACCTCCATTAAAAGAGGGTCCTTAACACACTCACACCTACCGCTAGGCAAAAAAGCCTTTTATCCCTTTCGTCCCTTTCGAAAAGTTGGTTGAGTCGAAATGAACAAAACTATGTCCTTGCCACCGAGTAATTTGCCAACTTTTGGGTTGTACCACAATAACTCAACTCAAGCTGGAGGGGCCACCTCCAAAAAAGTCAACATCCCATAAATAGAAACAGTGTCAGATCTGATTTGTTAAATATTTTGAATGTGTCATGTCTGAGTTATTCAAAATTGTATTATTAAAAGTTTTAAAAATACTAGTTTTAATAAGATACTAAAATGAAAATAAACATTTTGAGACCGAAATACAAATAATGGCTAGATATGAGTAATGCTAAGTTAAAAAAAAAAAATCAAGAAATATTAGTTTCAGTCGTAAGTACCATTGGTTATGAGTGATTGGATATTTAATTTATGAGAATTGCGGTATACTCTTTTCGTCTTATTGAAAAATTCTCATTTTTAAGTAATATGAATCATGAAAAAGTGTTATTAAAATTGATGTTGTGAGTATGAAGGAGAGAAAAAGTAAAATAGAAACAGTGAGTGAATATTTTTTATGAGTATGGAAAATGGGTCCCACTAAAAAAGCAGGGCTAGTCTCCTAAAAAAACGCGCTTTTTAGTGATTGGAAAAACATGTTTTTTTTAAAAAAACATGCGGTGGCATTCTTGTAAGTAATAAAAACTTGTCAACATCATCTCGCACTCTTCAATACACTATCTGGACCTTTGTAACACATCAATTGGTCATCGTAAATATTGTCATTGGCTATCTTGGAAATTCCTTTCACGAAAAATCTTCTGGCTATCACTTTCAAAGGTTCTAGCTATCAGTTTCAAAGGTTCTTTTCAGCTTTAAAGGTTCTTTTAAAATGCTCACTGAATATAAAAAACAATACAACTGACTATCAAAAACACTAGAATTGACACTAAAATACAATCTCACTTGTACTAAAAAATTCCAAATTTTTATTTTATTCTAATTTTTATTTAATTTTTTCACTGGTGATGAAAAACACATGAACCGGCACAACAAAACACTTGAACTGGCACAACCAATTTGAGTGAGAAGTATCGCCAGTTCATTTTATGAATGTCAGATGTAGTTTATAAGAGTGCAAGAAGGTTTTTAAACGTTCCGATTATTTACAAAAATGTTACCGCGCGTTTTTTTCAAAAAAATTACATATTTACAAAAATGCCACCACGCTTTTTGAAAACAAGTTTTTCCTGTGAGTAGGAAAAACGCGTATTTTTTTCAAGATTTTGGTAAAAAAAAGTATTAATAAACTTTTTTGGAAAAAAAATGAGATTTTTCGATGAAACATCCAAATAACTTTTCAATGGGACGGAAGGTACACAACACAACATCCAACTACTTATTCTCAATTGTAATTGTAATCAAAATTTAGTACTCCATCTGTTTTATAATAGTACTAGTTATTTTAGACTTGTGTATACATATTAAGAAGCATTACTCCGTCTGTTCAAATTTTATTTTAAAGAACATTATAAAAATTTCTAATATTATACTATTTAGTGAAAAGAATTTCATATGTGTTGTTATAATCGTCTTTTCAAATCTTTAGTTTTGTAAATATAAAGAGACTAGCGAAAAATATTAGTTAAAAACCATTTCAAAACATTTTTTTTTTTCAAAAAGGCATTCATTGGCAAACTTTTAAACTCATTAAGGACAGAGGGAATATAATTATTACATACAAACTATACTAAATTATCTTTAAATAATAAAGATATTTAGGTATTTATATCTTTTAGGCAACTTCACAATCATAAACTACGGTACATTTGGTAAACAATACTAACTATTTCTAGATAATAACAAAAGAACAAGTATTTTGAAATAATTAAAATCTTAAACAACAAATATTTTTGAGTTGGAATAATTTTTTATTTCATTTTATTATACTCAAAGGAAATTAGAAATTAAGTTTAATCAAAATTTACCTATTTAAGAAACATTTATGGTTGCATTTAGGTATATAGGCTACTTGAAATTTGACAATTTGGTCGAGTTAGTTGAGCTACAATCCAAACTCCAAAGGCCATTTGTGTGCCGAGGAGAAAAGATTTTAGTAATTCGTAATTTCAGAACAGAAAATCAGAAGACATTTGAATCATGTACGCGTTAAATTTCAATGATCCTTGTTAGATTAAGTAAAACAAATCGAAATAGGAACTCCGAAAGATAGTCTCATTGATTTTTATGGTCAATATAAATAAACTTTGATCAAACATTGATGTTGATCTACTCATTCTAGTGAAATTGTAAAAATTGTAATCGACAAAACATTAAGTGATTATCAATAACAATTTTTAAAATTTCATTGTAATCATTAGATTGACATCAATGTTTGTTCAAAGTTCATTAAGTTGACTATAAAAAGTCAAAATGAATGAGACTATATTTCTAGAACAGATGGAATGGAGTATTTATTAGAAATCTCAAATCAAATATCTCAAAAGTGGAAACATACTATCTCATCCCATCACAATGAAGAGTGTAGGTGAATTGTACATTACTTTTTTTTTTTATATATATACTCTCTTCCAAAAAGTTAATCGTTTCTACAAATAAACTTTGAGCAATAATTTAAGCTATTTTTAATTACTTTTTTTTAATATACTCTCTATACCAACTTTTAGATTCTCACAACGAAAATTAAAAGTAACAAAAATTATTGCTCAAAGTGCATTCGTAGTAACAACGAAAAAAGAATGACCAACTTTCCGAGACATAAGGAGTATACATAAATAACAAGTTCAATTGTATTAATAAGAAGATAGACGACACTCCACAAACACTGGAGACTCACCACAAAAAAATTGAGCTGTTCATCGCTTGAAATGTAACACTTTTCATTAAAAATAAAACAGTGAAATCTTAAAAAAGTAAATATTTTATTGAAATATGTAACAGTAATTTTGCAGAAAAAATTAAATATTGATAGTATTTTATTTAGAGAAAGTAATAATTGAAATATAACAGACTATATATATATGGGTTTTGTTAGGATATCCTCCCTCAAGGGTAAGTTAACAACTAGCCCATTTTTCATTGTCCAAAATATCCTTTTATCTATAGAAGAAAACAATTATCTACGAGGGCATAATAGTCTTCCTGTATAAAAACCACAATATGCAAGTCGTCTCTCCCCCTTCTTTGTTCTACACACCAATTGCAAGTATGTCACCAAATCCACAACGGAAACATACTTGCAGATATGAGATGTCAATTAACTGGAGTTTTATTAACTAGCAGTCTTTCGACCTCCGATCCATTCAATCTCCAATTCATAAACTCATTTGATTTTTCCTAATAAAAATGTACTCAACTCTCTTTCTTGGAATAGGCCTGATTACTTTCAATTCGGGCTCTAAATCTGCGAAATTGACCATGGGAATTCGGGAATTCAAGACCCGGATATTTTTCGAACTGCAAATCCCTCGTTGTAGCTGAAAATGATGTTAATTAAAGGACCCGACCGGGCTGTTTGCAATACCCGACCGGGTTAAAGCATGAAGACCCCGACCGGGTTGAGGCAAAGGGATGGCATATCTGAGTATCTAGTCTTCTAAATAGAATAGGAGTTATTTTGGAAATAGGATATTGATGTGTTTAGGAGTTTATTCTTGTGTTTAGGAGTCTTGGAGAGAAATACATTCCAATAAGGAATGAGACTCTTTGTACTATAAAACCAAAAGAATTGTTTGTGAATAAGACGAGAAAAGAAGTTCATGAATTTGTTCATGGCATCAGAGCTAATCTGATCCAGGACCAAACAAGAAAAGAAATCATATCAACCATGGTGGAAGGCACGGCTGAGGTTGGGAAGAACACATGGGGTTCGGGCAAAGATGCAACTCTAATTTCTCCATACTATTTGCATCCGTCTGATCATCCGGGAATGATAATTTCCCACATTCAATTGAAGGGAGTTAACTATGAAGAATGGGCACGATCCATGAGGAACGCGCTCAGGGCGAAACGAAAGATTAGATTCGTCAATGGGACGGTGACCCAACCAGAAGAACGGTCTCCAAAAGTCGAGGATTGGGGAATTGTGAACTCCATGATCGTGGCATGGATATTCAATACGGTAGAAGCAACCTTGCGCTCCACAATATCATACGCTAACACAGCAAAAGAGTTGTGGGACGATCTCCGAGAGAGATTTTTCGTAGGGAATGGAACGAGAATCCAGCAACTTAAATCAGATCTAGCCAACACAAAGCAGGCCGGACAAACTGTGGTCACACACTATGGAAAACTCAAGATGATGTGGGACGAACTGGTAGATTACGAACCAGTGTTAGCGTGTACGTGCAAGGGATGTAAGTGTGGAATCACGGCTGAATTGATAAAGAAGCAGGAGACTGAACGTGTTCATCAATTCTTGATGGGACTGGATGATGCAATATTCGGAGCAGTGAGATCGAGCATATTGCGCACGGATCCTATACCAAGCCTGATGCGAGCGTATTCTATGATTATGGAAGAAGAACGCCTTCAAGATATTGCAAGGTCTAAAGACAGCAAGGAAGTTGTGGCTTTTGCAGTCAAATTCGGGTAAGGACCAAAGAGCACAGGAGGACCAATGGTGTCAACAAGAGACAAGAATGCGACATGTACCAATTGCAAGAATAATGGGCATGAGGCAAAAGAATGCTTTAAGTTGGTCGGATACCCAGACTGGTGGGGAGAGAAGTCACAGAACGGCAAGGGATTTAAAGTAAAGGGGAGCTCGAGTAACACATAGCGAGATAAAGGCGAAGTGCGTAATAATCCACCTCAAGCTAATGCCGCTAGAGAAACAACGAAAGGGGAAGCTCATGGCGGGAATATGGCCGAGGCAGTAAACGTAGGGAACTTGCTGGGACTAAGCAACGAACAAATAAGCATGCTTAAGAGTTTGTTGAACACCGACAAAGCCGAAAAACTTTCTGGTAAGAATTGTGAATGGTTACTTGATACAGGTGCATCACATCACATGACGGGAGATATTGAACTCCTGCAAAACGTGGTCGATATTACGCCTTGTATGGTGGGTATGCCCAATGGTGCTAGCACTCATGCGGTGAAAAAAGGATCTCTATGTCTTGGATAAAGTGTTTGTGTACACAATGTTTTGTTTGTTCCTAACATGCAATGCACACTCATATCTATATCTCAACTTGTAAAACAACTTGATTGTGTAGTTATGTTCGCTAATAGGTTGTGTGTGATACAGGACCAAACCACAAGTACTTTGATTGGTGCGGGTGAGCAGCAAGATGGGGTCTACATCTTTCGCGGAGTATGCACAGGCCAATAAAGTCAAGGTAGAAGATGCTCGTGATTTGTGGCACAAGAGACTAGGTCATCCTTCGCACAAGATGTTAAATTTTGTTCCTTCTTTAGAAAGTTATCATAGTAGTAATGATATAAAACCTTGTGATATTTGCTTTTGAGCAAAACAAACTCGTGTTAGTTTTCCAATTAGTAATAATAAAGCAGACATTATTTTTGATATGATTCATGTTGATTTATGGGGAAGTTATCGTAACACGCTCATCTTGTGGTGCTACATATTTTGTAACAATAGTTGATGATCATTCTCGTGCGGTGTGGGTTTACCTTCTTCTTGACATAACCGAGGTACCACAAATTATTAAGAATTTATGTGCCATGGCAAACAGACAATTTGGGGGCAAGGTAAAAATCATACGAAGTGATAACGGCACAGAACTCCGTCCGTTGAAGAGATATTTTGAGGAGGAAGGGATTCTCTTGCAAACATCGTGTGTGGGAACGCCTCAACAGAATGGACGGGTCGAAAGGAAGCATCGCCACATTTTGAACGTTGCTCGTGCACTGTGGTTCAAGCTAATCTTCCAATTACATTTTGGGAGAATGTGTGTTGGCAGCCTGTCATTTGATTAATCGGACCCCGAATCCGGTTCTTAATGGAAAGAGCCCCTATGAATTTCTTCATGCCAAGCCTCTGAATCTGACTTTGCTTAGAGTGTTTGGATGTTTGTGTTATGCACATCACCAAAGACGCGACAACGACAAGTTTGGATCTCGTGGCAGGAAGTGTGTTTGTTGGATATCCGTTTGGACAGAAAGGCTGGCGGGTATATGATTTGAGCACGGGCAAACTACCAAGATATGCAACGTAGTTTCCGATTTTTATCAAATAATGCAACCTACTAACTAGTGGCAGATATATGAAACGTACTTTACTATCATATATCAAATAATGCAATGTACAATTTTTTTTCTAACGCCGTTAAAAATTCTAACAGAAGTATGACTTTCGTTAAAAAAAAACTAACAAAACGTTTCTTTAATAATCCAAAAAATGTAAACTTTCGTTAAAAAACTAACAAAACGTTTCTTTAACATTCCTTTCAATGGGACGGTGGTGGGTATCTCATCACTTTCTCATGTTTCCTTTTCATTTTGAGTTAGTTTCGTTAAATATATAGCTGAACTCGTTAGAAATTTAATGTGTTTTGAGTAGGTTGCATTATTTGATAAATGATAGTAAAGTACGTTTCATATATCTGTCACTAGTAAGTAGGTTGCATTATTTGATAATAGAGGCTTAGTACGTTGCATCAAGCACTAATTATTCCATTTGAGCACAAAGGAATATTTTGTGTCTCGAGACGTGGTTTTCTTTGAAGACATATTTCCATTTCAGACGGATGAATCCGTTCCTGAAACGTTGTTTCAATCAGACTGGGAATATGGGGTCGATGATGAACAGCCTCCAGCAACCCATGAGTTGGGTAAGATGGATTCAAACTCCAGGGGGAGTACAATCTCGAGTGAGGAAAATCTTCCGACAAGTTCGAACATTGAGACTAATGAGAATGAGGACAATACAGATCCAGCATATGGGCGTGGTCATCGTCAACGTCAACTCCCAACACGCCTCTATGAATATGTGTTGCATACCGTGCGATGTAGCCCCGATCTCTCCACTTCTGCTGCTCCCTCATCATCATCGTCAGGTACTCGATATCCCATAACTAATTTTGTAACATGCAATCGTTTTACTCCCAAATATCGTGCATTTTTGGCTGCTGTTACCACAGGCATTGAACCCACTTCCTACTCGGAAGCTGTTAAAAATGAAAGATGGCGTGAGGCCATGCGCCAAGAAACTGATGCTCTTGAACAGAATGGTACGTGGACATTAGCCACACTACCATCCGGCAAACGAGCAATTGGGTGCAAATGGGTTTACAAGATCAAGTATCGTTCTGATGGTATGGTGGAACGGTACAAAGCTCGTTTGGTCATCCTCGGAAATAGACAGGTAGAAGGAATCGATTACCACGAGACATTCGCTCCGGTAGCTAAGATGGTTACTGTTCGAACTTTCCTCGCCGTTGCTGCTGCAAAACTGGGATTTATACCAAATGGATGTACATAACGCTTTCCTTCATGAATTTGTTCATTAAAGATGGTTGGAAAGGAGAGATGGGGCTGACTTTGGTGATGACGATACTTATGGGAAGTTGTTGAGGTGATAGCGGTGGTGCTGGGTAATCTGGGGTTAAAGATGGAGGAGTTTTTCGTAATTAAAGGACCGGAGTGGCCATCATTTAGCGGTGGTTCGTTAGAATCCTTAGCAGGTAACTCACCGGACATGGTGATCTGGTGTGTAGAAGAGAGAAGGGGGAGAGAAGTAACTAAGTACTGTATACACTAAAGGTATTTGATATTGAATTACGGTTATACCCTTCTAAATAGTTGTTTCATTCTATAAGTTAGAAGGGTATTTTGGACAGCAAAAAATGGGTTAGTTGTTAACCTACCCTTGAAGAGGGTATCCTAACAAAACCCATATATATATATATATATATATATATATATATATATATAATTTATTGACAGATAAATATAACAATTTTATAGATTAAATATTACCCTCTTTCCTTTAAAACAAAAGTATAAGATTTAATGTATATAATCAGTTCCATCTTCAAATGTTACTTTCTCTTTAAAAAAAAAACAATCTAATAATTTCATTTTTTTTATTTTTGCAAAACTACTAAGGCCTCATCTGGTAGAGCGGTGCGTCTAAAGTAGAATGAAAAAAAGTCAGTTTTTTTACTAATTAAGCGTCTCAATGGAGAGTTTTTATGCTGAGCTTTTTAAAAATATTGGCCCATTTTAGCCGCTCAAATTAGGAGCGTACAAAAAGAATCTCCGTTTTGAAAAATATTCATTTTTTAAACTGTGCACCAGACGAGCCTTAAGTTACATTATCGAATTTTAGTTGTTACATTCAATCCTGTAATTGATAAATCATTAAGTGTTTTACCAATAATTTTTTTCTCAAATGAATGTAACAATTTTTATAACAAATAGTAGCAGTACTTTTGCGGTAAATTTTTATGTTATCATCAATCTCTTTTGTGCAAACATATGGTTACATTTAAGAATAAAAAATAGTGACATTTCAAAATAAAAAAAAAACATTACATTTCAGAATAAAAAATTGTAACAATTGAGAAAAAAATACATTCATTTTTTATAAAATTAACAATAGTTTTGCGGTCAATCTTATGTTATCCTTAATTCATTTTCTGTAAAATTCTGATTACATTTCTGAATAAACACTGTTATATATTTTTTTAAAAATGTTACTTTTTTATTGTAAGTGTTACATTTGTTGACGAAGAATAATTTGGCTGGAAAAAAAATAGTTTTTTTTTTTTTTTTTGGGTGGGTGGGCGGACGGGTCGGCCCATGGAGGATCCGTTTCACAGCGTTAGACGGTTTCACAGTAGACCAACCTTTTAAGAAATCTCTCATCGGATATTATTCAACTTTGAGTTCTCAACATAGAAAATCCAGGTACACGAGTAAACACCCACCAGACATCCCTAATTACTCGAAACATCCTTGTACAACAAGAACAATGACATCCTCTTTGTTTTGAAATGATGCATTCATCATTAGAATTGAATTGTAATTGCACGATACAGAAATGAACAAACAAACCAACAAACAAACAAGCACGGACTCTCAACGATGGAGAGAAATCAACTTCTCTTAACACATAAAAGAAATCAACGGCTCATAATGAAGGAGAAATTTATTAATATGACAAAGGAAAACTTAATTAAATTTGAAGAAATTTAAAAAAAAAAAAAAACTAAAAATATTTCATACTTATTAATTGGTATGACAAATAATAAATATGAAATTTGAGAATTCATAAGTTGTTCAGATCAAAATGAGAAATCACCAAAGAGATTGAGAAGAAGGAAGTAAGAATTCAGATGAACAAGAAAGAAGCAGAGGAATGACTTTTTTTATTTATTTTTTTTTTTGAACAAATTACGCTATTATGTTATTAAGAAAGTAGGCTCAGGGCCTATAAAGTTGTGGTATATTTTCCTAGCAAAGATCGCATTTTTATGCCCTAAATGAATTACATTCCTATCTACTTTACTAACAATAACTCTATTACATTGCGTTATGAGATAGTGAATATCCAAAAAGATAGACTCTAGTGAAACATCGTTGCAAGTCGGGGATTGGATGTAATCTCGGGCTTGCGTTGAGTCCGTAAAAATCAAGATGTCCAAGTAGGAGTTGTGCACTGTCCACTCTATCCCTTTCCATATCGCTAAACTTTCTGCTTGAATGCTTGAGGTCGCCTTACAAGAGATGCTACCTACTGCTATTCTTCCGGTGATAGGGTCCCAGAGTTCCCAGGCAAGGCCCGCCCATCTAGTGTTTTGTTTCCAGGATTCATCCGTGATTAAGATCTTGAAGTTACTTTGAATGCATTTGTTGAGGTATTCCTTGAGAGTCTTTTCATTTCACGAATCAAGACTCAGGGGGTGATTATTCTGAACATTCTGAAAGGGTGTTGGATTGGGGGATTTCTTTATGGCTAGAGAGGCTTTGATTTTCTGGAGGCCTTGAAGAGCTAGAGGAAGGGCGTCATTGATGGAGGGGTAGGCATTATTAAACACAATGTTATTTCAGTTTACCCAAATTTCCCCAAAAATAAGAAACACTAATGTCACTTGAGGGGATTGGTTTAAGGAATGACTTGTACATTACTTTTTTTTTTTGAAAGAGACTTGTACATTACTTAAAGTATGATAAAATTGTATCAAGAATATATTTTTATTTAGAAAATACTATTTTATCTGTTTTAAAATGCAAGTCGTTTTAAACTTTTTTTTTAACATACTAAGAAACGTAACTAATAAATATGTTCACAAAATTTGGGTCATAATTTGAGTTGTTCGTTATTGATTGAATACTTAATTAATGAGTATTAGAGCTTACACCAATTAATAAATTCTTTGATAATAATAAAATATTAAGTATTTTAAAATAAAAATTAACTCCTAAAATAATATGTATTTTGATATAAAGGGAGTAATTAAATATTTAATTATGTCTTTAAGACTTTGATAATTTTAACACAAATTAATAAATATTATTTAAAATCTTATAAACAAAATTTGAGAGCATTTTATACCTTTACATATTAATTGTTAAATTAATCAAAAGCCGAAATAGTAGGCTGAGAGTCCAAGAAACTGAGAAAGTGAGTGTGAATTGTGAGGTTTGTGGTTGGGTGGGCTCGCAAGGACCAAGGACCGACAACGTATTTTTTTTTCTTTTTTTATTCCTTAAATTCTGTATCTCGTACTACAATATGAAAGTCATGATTGTTGACCATTGTTCCTAGCTAGCTGTAAAGAAAAAAAATGTACTGTATTTGACAAAAACTTGTACGGTAACACCGTTACCCGTTTCACGGTAGAGATGGGTTATTTTTGACCCATGATCCAGATCTTTTTTTTATTATTTTAGTTTTTATATTTATTTATTTTTTTCAGTTTGTCAAAAGTAATACTCCCTCCATCCCAGAGTAAGAGTCCTACTTTCCATTTTGGTACGTCCCAGAGTAAGAGCCATATTCCTAAAATGGCAAAGAATCTTTACTATTCACCCCACTCATTCTCTCTCCTATTTTACTTTTATACTCACAACACCAATCAATTCACTATTTTCTCTCACTCATTCTCTCTCCTACTTTACTTTTACACTCACAACATTTACATCACTTTTAATATTTATTAATAAACGTGCAAATGAGGGGTAGGACTCTTACTCCGGGACGGAGGGAGTAGTTACTATAACTAAATGTAACAAACATGTTACTTATATGTAACAGTATGTATAAATAAAAGTAATACATACTCCCTCCGCCCCATCTTAAACTTCAAAAAAAAGTGGGCACAAGAATTAAGATGAGAATCTTTATATTATAAAATATAGATAGTGGGTAAAGTGTTGTGAGTATAGAAAATGGTTAGGAGAGAAAAAGTGGGGTAGGGAATAATTAGTGGATAGTTGTTGTGTGTATGTCATGTAGGTCTTACTAAATAAAAAAGTATAAATAACTTTCATTTTTTTGGATTTTGAAGTTTAAAATGGGACACCTAAAAGGGAAATTTTTGAAATTTAAAATGGGACGGAGGGAGTATATACAGAAAAGTAATAGTTTTTTTTAATGTTTTATTCGTTTGCCAAAAGTAATACTTACTATAACTAAAATGTAACGAATGTGTTACTTATATGTAACAGTGTTTATACATAATTGTAACAAATATGTATAGAAAAGTAATAATTCAACCATTTACACTTTAGAACTAAAAACACTTGTGTTAGTAATATTGTAAAAATAAGAAAGTAACAATTTTATAAATGAATATTACATTTTACTTGTATAATAACATTGTAAAACAGTTACGTTTACTTGTATAATAGTATTGTTGGATATTATGCCCTAGGCCCTTGAGAAATGCATATGCGTTACATCATAGCTTCATTGTTATAGAGATAACAAACCCGATTATTATATCTTTTGCATGTTTATTATAATAATCGTTGTCCCTAGCACTTATGAAGGGCTAGCATGAGTTTAATGGATAATCATATGATGATTATGGTGCATAGGATGCGGATTAAATTTGTGGGTACTTGTTGGGGAACAATGTACTGGATAGGCCCGTTATGAGATTTATGTCATGGTCAGATGTCATAATTAAATCTCATAATAGTCATAACATTTGAATCCTTAGACCTGAGATTATCATGGTCTTTCACATGATGAACATTATGTTTGATGTACTCAAACGCTACCCTTAACCGGGTGGTTATAAAGGCTACGATTGGCATAATCGGATTCTTGTAGGGAAGAATGATAAGTCAATATGGGATTTGTCCCTTTCTCAAGAGAGATATCTGCTTGGCCACTCGATGAGTGAGATTGATGATAGTGTACGGCCGTACCCAAATAAATTGATGTGTTCAATGTCATTTGCTCATATCAATCTACTAGGGATCGAGAAAGCATTGGACAACATAAGTTGGCGTGGACCATGACGTATGTCCAATATGATATCGTGTGACAAAGGGATTGTGATATGTTCTATAAGGTAAGTTTGGACTTTCAAAGTTATACTAATTGGGTAGTCATAATGGCTTGCTAGAGTCCGCTTATGACTTATGGGTTCTGAATGGTTCGGACTCGTTGCCAACTTAGTATAATCCTATTGGGTCACACACAATAGAACAGATTGGAAAAAGACAAAAATATGGGAATTTTGAAACTGCCACCGTACGGCTAGGAGACAACCGTATCGCTCCTATGGAGCCGTACGGCTCCCCCCGATCCTGGTCAGTTTATTTGGAATTCTTGTGTGACAAGGAATCCCGATCCCAAATGGAATTAGGTCAAACCCTCATATAAATATATGCAGTCGGGTTTGACAGCCTCTAATGGTGATTTGAGTAATCATGTTACATTGTTTTAGAAACAATAAAGTATAGAGATGTAAGATTATTTAGTTTGAGATTTGGAATCATCAAACTACAATAATCAATGGAGCAAAATAATCCAATGAAGAAATCGTTTCTTCACCAAGCCTTGGATCTAGCAATCAATCAAGAAAGGTGTTCTTGAGTCCGTTCGACGTGTGGATACCGGTAAAGGGTGTTCGCTTTTCAACACCTAAAGTCCGTGTTCATGGATTCAAACTTCAAGGATATGTTTCTTTCATCTTGTATTTAATTTAATCAACATGAACGGATCCGAGCTCATGGGTGTTTGATCTTATGTTATTATTCCGCCCCGCATGATGCATCAAAACCCAACAAGTATATCTATATGTTTTCAAATAATAAGTTACAATGGGTTCAATTTATCATGATACATGTAAAAGTATTACATTATCTATAGAAATCTATTACAATTTCATCTACTAAAGTGTTAAATTTACTTATACAAATAATTACATTCAGGTATATAAGTTGTTATTTTTCAAATGTTACTTTCTTTCAAAAAATAAAATCAAAATACTCAAAAATAAAAAATATTCTGGAAAAACACTATTACATTTCAGTATAACGATAATTACATTTAGTTATTGTTAGTGTTACACATATTTATAGTTAGTATTACAGTTGAAAGATGAGTAAAATGAGCTATTTTTTTTTTTTTTTGTAAAACTGGTATTACATTTACTTATAAACAATGTTACTTTATAAGTAACACGGTTTTTACATTTAGTTATACTAAGTATTACTTTTGGCAAACGGAAAAAAACAGTAAAAAAAAATATAAAAACTAAAAAAAAGGGTTTTTTTATGGGATTTTTTTGACCAATGGGTCGCTGCCACGTGGCAGATTTTGAGTGGAGTATGGATTGGGATCCTACGCTTCGCGGAGAATGTTGTACACGGGTCATGGGTCGACCCGTCTCTTCTATGAGACGGATCTAGGTGTTCTCACAAGAGACCACCTCAATGTATTTGGTTGACCAACAATTACAAAAAATAAACCGGAGTAAATGTCATACTTTCTATTTTTGTTTGTTCCAAAATAAACGCCGTCTTACTTAAAATATGGTATGAAGTTTGGTGTTCTTTCTATACTATCCATTCTATTAGGCATAAGCATTGTAATGTCATATGAGGTGTCACTCTACCCATATGAATAGATTATTGCAATCAAGGAAACATAACTAAAAGCTTAAAAACATCGACTTGTAAACTATGATATTTATTCCGGGACAGAGGGAGTAACTCCAATTCTGAAACATAGAACAAGTGAGTTAACTCATTTTCACCTCTCCAATTGTGTCTTTTTTTTCTTTTTCTTTTTGAAAGATAAATTCATTGATATATTTTTTTTATTATAAGAAATACAAAGAGTAATAGTAAATTCCTCTCATTTGTTGACAATTTCTATAAATGATATAGTCTCATTTGACTATTAAAAATAATTATACAAAGATACTACCTCTGGCACAAATATACGCGAAAAAAAGTTGAGTTTTATTTTTTCCTTAAATATAAGCACATTATATTAGTTTCAATGCAAAACTCACTAAATGTAATAGTATTTAATATTCTTTTACCAAGAATACCCCTAAATAATTTTTCATTTTCAAAAAATGCACACTATTTACACATTCAATATGAGGATATATTAGTAATTTTAACATGTTTTTGTTATAAAATCAAGACAATTAACTAACTGTAACTACTTTCTTAATAAGTGTGTTTTAAAATTATTTTTTTTGCTTATATTTGTGGCCTTTTTTTTAAAGCAAAGTAAAGTTTAATTGTATTTCAAGCAAACTTCGAGATGGCACACCACAAGATTTGGAGGCTCATCCCAAATAGTACAATTGAAATACAACTGTTGAACACCATAAATTTCACTGTTTGTTGAAAGAAAATCAAGATAGGTACAAATATGGATTGCAAATTCACTATTTTCGACCTTTGATTTGACAAATGATTTGGTCGATGCTTTGCAAACCACCATCAAATTGAAGCCCACTACTTCTTGTGTATCCTTGATCTTCTCTTCATTGTCTCTGTTCTGATGAACTCCGCTTTTTACTAGACTAGCATATAGCCCGTGCTTCGCACGGTTTATTTGTAACAATTGTTGGTATCGAATACAATACTTATACTTATCGTTTCTTATATCTTCTTTTTTTCTCTTGATATTTTATGTCTGAGAATAATGTTTTGACATCGTAATTGATTTTAGCATTACATATAAACTTTTGCAAAATTTATACCATTTTTTTTTATTTTGTTTTAAAAATCCTTATTTACCTATCAACTAAACTATATTGACAATCAAAGAAATACAACTAAAACTACATGAGAAAATATTGAAACAAACACAATCCAAAGAAAAATTATAAAAAAAAGGTAAAATTGCTTAAAAAAAGAAAAAAAAGGGAAAAAAAAAAAAACTAACGGTCAAATTGGATCACCTAAATACCAAATCCATAATAGTAATATGAAAAAATAGTCAAAACAAAAAAAATATTCCTTGCATATATCATTAAAAGTAAAATTTAGAGATGATCAACTATAGATGTTTTATAGACTATAAGCAACCACTGTTTTATTTTTAAAAAAAAACAAATTTATAATTCAAAAAGATAGACAAAATTATTAAAATCTTAACTACTATAAACAAATGCATGTGAAATGAAAAATAAAATCTTAGTCTGTGTCCTCATGCTTTTGATACATGAAAGATTCTCAAAGAAACTCTCCATAATCATTTAGAAGAGCGGGTTCCAGATTGTTTAATCTTCTATTCCTCTTTTTACCCATTTATAATCAAACTTCATTCTCAGTAGAATATAGGTTTCTAGTGACATGTTTTTTCTTGCCTTAATCACCTGGAGAAACAAAAATCAATTTTAAAATAAAAAGTAAATATTAATACCAAATGTACAACTATAAGCAGGAAAAAAAACATATGGTATAATAATCGATACTTTTATTTTAAATGTGAAAAGATATCAAATCGATACCAGCAATCAAAACTAAATCAAGACCACAACTATAAAAAATGATACAATAACGAAAAATAAATTAAAAATAAGTAACAAACTTATAAGCCAATATAAACGTGAACAAAGTTCAAATTTAAACTAATCAAAATCAACAAATCTATATATATATATATATATATATATATATATATATATATATATATTAAAGTTGGTGAGGAGGGCTATGGCTTTGACACATAGACAAACTTATGTTAAAGCTTCATTTGTGTGAAGCCACATCATCACTATCCTAAATGTGTGTGACTTTTGATATTCTCATTATTAGCTAATACTATTAGCTCATAATAATAGTTATGATATGAGTTAACTATTACTATTAATAGTAATAGTTAACTATAATAGTTACTATACAAGTTAACTATTACTATTAATAGTATTAGTTAACTATAATAGTTACTATACAAGTTAATATACAAGTTAACTATTACTATTAATAGTATTAGTTAACTATAATAGTTACTATACAAGTTAACTATTACTATTAATAGTATTACTTAACTATAATAGTTACAATATTAGTTAACTATTACTATTTATAGTATTACTTAACTATAATAGTTACTATAGTAGTTAACTATTACTATTGATAGTATTAGTCAACTATAATATATAACTATTACTATTAATAGTATAATTAACAATAATAGTTACTATACAAGTTAACTATAATGGTTACTTTATAAATTATTTATTACTATAAATAGTATTAGTTAATCATAACAGTTATAATATATGTTAATTTTTACTATTAACATTATTAGTTAATCATAGTAGTTACTATATAGGTTAACATTATTATTAATAGTATTATTTAATTATAATAGTTACTATAAATATTAATAAGTATTATTAATAGTATTAGTTATTGATATTATTATATAGATTAATTTTTACTATTAATGGTTTTAGTTAAGATGATGTTTACTATTTTAGTAAACTATAATTAAAAAATAATTTTTTATATACAATATATTTATATTATAAAAAACTGTTATGCTACTTTATTAAATAAAAATATAAAAATAGTAAATGTAAAAAAAATAGCAAATTAGTTACCCGTGCAGAGCACGGGTTACCCACTAGTGTAATTTAAAGAAAGAAACAAAATAACCATAAGATGAAACAAAACGTACTTAAAAGAAACATAACCTTATGTGTAGCCATAATTTTAAGATTCAACTTGAAGATGAAAAAGAAAGAACATAATAAAATGAAGAAAATATAATGGGAATGTCATTGATCTAAACATTTTTTCTCTTATTACATTGTAACGGCTTAAAGCATTATAGACAATTCATTAGTTCTAATTCAATTGATTTAATTAAGAGTGATAGGAGTGATTTATTAATGGAACTATAATTAGTGTTAATGAATGAATGTCTCTTGAAATGCCAAATTTATTTTCTCAATCTCATTCACTAAAAATATATAGGTTATTTTTTGTTATTGTTAGTTGTATGAAGTAGAACATTGTACTTTCTAACATTTTATGTATTTTATGTAACTAAGCATGTGATTGAATTCTAGTAATCCTTTTATCTCTTAGAATACTAAACAATTTTTGTTATAAATCAATTTCATTTAATATTTACTTTTCATACACCAATAATTAGATTATAACTACTATTTATTACTATGATTAATTATGAGAATACAATGAATATATTAAATCTTTTGAGTTACCAAGACACTCATCTAATAATATAAATAATAGTATCATAGATATTAGAAGATACTCATAGTAAAACTTAACAACTTCTTCTATAAAAAATTACTTTTTAGCGAACCATTAGGATAACTTGTATAGTAGAATAGTAACTTAACTATTGAAAGTTAATTTTTATAATAGAATAAAAAGTTTAACTATTAAAAGTCAACTCACTAAATAACTATTATGATAATCTATTACCATTAGCTAATACCCAAAATATAAAAAAGTCACTTAGTTGATGAGTCATCGCCTACGTGGCTTCACGAAATGCAAGAGTTTGTCAAAACTTGTCCACGTGTCACACCCAAATGATTAACTATTACTATTTAAATATAATTATTAACTATAATAGTTAAATATAAATGTTAACTATAATAGTTAACTACTATTATAGTATCTATTACTATTATAAGTAGTGGTTAACTATTAATAGTAACTATTACTATTATAAGTAATAGTTAACTATAATAGTAACTATTATTATTATAAGTATTGGTTAACTACTATAGTAATTATTATAGTTAACTATTATAGTATCTATTACTATTATAAGTAGTAGTTAACTATAATAGTTAACTATTAATAGTAACTATTACTATTATAAGTAATAGTTAATTATAATAGTAACTATTATTATTATAAGAATTGGTTACTATAATAGTTAACTATAATAGTTACCCTATATAGTAACTAATATTATTATTTAATACTATTAGCTAATAGCAAAAAAATGAAAAAGCATTCAAATGATCTTTTCTCCAATAAGATTTAGCTTTGAGAACAATACACAATAAAGCATTTGGACTGACGAGTAAATGCCAACCAAGCTTCCCAAACACAACAAAATTAAGAAGTTGCGTAGAACAAGATTGTAAATCATAATCCAAAGCTCTCAAAAAAGGAGAGAAAACATTAGGTTCTCAACAAGGAGAGAAAACACAAGACTCTCAACAAACGGAGAGAAATCATAGTATTCGATCTTACAAAGCATCAAATATAAAGAAACAGAAAAAACAAATTTGAGAATGAAATTATTTATCATTTATTTATTAATAAAATCAACCATACAATTGTTTGTAATCTCAATAATCAGTCTTTGTTTGACGAAGAAGAAGAGAGAAAATGGTTATGGAAGGAGAACATATTTGTGGCCTATTAACATACATTCATTTTCATTACTATCTTTAATGAATATTAAAGTCAGTGTGTTACTTCGGATAAATTCTCTTTTACCACACATATGAATCATTTAATAAATTCATTATTATAAAGTTACGTTTGAATTGAAGTTCAATCATTTTAATACACTAATTTTAGAAATAATATCTTTTTAAGACAACATAAATAAATAAATAAATAAATAAAAAGAGAGACTATCATTTTAAGACGGATGGCATAAGGAAATCTTGTGTGAGACGGTCTCACACGTGAAACGGATCTCGACAAGAGAGGAAACGGGCTTGCCCACCCCGTCCATAGGGGGGAAACCATTTACTCTCTCAACGAAACGAGGTCCGTCTCACATGTGAGATCGTCTCACACAAGTTTTTGTCATTATAAAATATAATACTTATATTATACAGTAACATGTAGCACATGAAATGGAAAAAAAAATAAAAAAATCCTATCGTCCTGAAAATAATGTCTTTTTCTCTTTTGATAGTTAAGTGATTTTGACCAAATATTCATCTTAATCTAAATAATACTCCCTTTTTTTTTTTTTTTTTTTTTTAAGGTTCTTACTTTCCTTTTTAGTCTGTCCCAATTTAAGGTTCTTACTTTGCTTTATTACCTAAAATGGAAAGTGGGACCCACTTGTCATTCTCACAACAAAAACTCCCTACCCACTTTCTCTCTCCCACTTTACTTTTCATACTCATAATAATTACTTTTTCTTAATCTCCGTGCAAAGTCAAACTAGTAACCTTAAATTGGGACGGGGGAGTAGTACAATAATTTTTAAAGTTTATTGAGATTGTGTTTCTGGCTGGATCAAATGCAGAAAGTAATTGTCTTGAGATTTCTAATGGGCTTTACACAAGTTGAGGTCCATGGCCTTTATCATTTGATTTTCTTTTTGGGCCTCATGGGGTCATAGACCAGGGAATTATGTAAATTTATCCCTACAAGATCAATGTGTGGGTTACTGGGTTGAATTAATCGCCAAAAAAGACATTTTTTTGGTGCTTTGAACAATAGGCAATACATTATTTCCCCTCATTTTATAAAATTACTAAAATCAGAATAAGACAGAGAAATAGTTTCTAAAACAAGTGAAAAAAAAAAGTGGTAAGAACATAGACAATCATTATGGAGTAGAGGGAATACATCTTATAAATCTTATAGTCGGAAAAAAAAAAAGAAAAAACCCCCTCCGTCCCAAAATACCAAACTATATGTCGTTTTAAGAGTTAAGTTTTGTCTCAAAATACTTGTCGTTTTACTATTTTCAAGACTATTTTGTTGTCCACCCTTATTAAAACTCTCTCTTATACAAGGGCATGTTTGGTAACCCAAATAAGCTCTTAATTTGGAACACTTTAAAGAGATTAAAAAATTAAGCTTGTTTGGTAAGGAAAATTTCAATCACTTAAATTGTTAATATTATCTTAAAATAAGCTATTAATTGTAAGCTATTATGGCAAGTCTTAACAAGGTAAAAGGAGGTAAGATAAAGAAAGGGAATGGTTCAAACCCACTCATCAATATTTTTTTTGTTTATTTAATGTTACTTTCTTTTGTTGAAATATTTTAATTTTTCATACAGATTAAATATGATAAAATTAAAATAAAATTATTTTTATTTTATAAATATTGATAATATTTTTATTGAGTATCATAATTAAACTTTATCAAAAAAAATTTGTCAAAGTTTAGTAAAATTGATCAAATTAGTGCAGATGAACTTTATTAATGTGGGACAAATGAAAGTACCAATATAAAATGTTCAAATATTATTATTATTATCGGTCTAAATAAAAGATAATTTGACAAATATATTTTTGAATTATAATTATTTATTTTAAGAACTATTTTTGTTTGAGGATAAACAAAAAGAATAATCAAGTGAAAGAAATGAGACTAATTTTTGAGTGTTTATTTACAATTTTTATTAAATTCATATGTATATAGTTTGTCAGTACCAAACAAATTGAAGTCTTACAAAATTCAGCAACTTAATAATTTCAGCTATACATATTCAGCTTTACCAAACAGGCCGTTATACAAGCATTAAGGGCATAAGAAACTTTTTCATATGCATTAATTGCATTTTTTTAAATGTGTGTAAAAGCGTGTAACGACATGTATTTCGAGACGGATGGGGGAGTATACAACTTGATTGTGCAAAAAAGGTGAAAACAAATGTGAACTTTTACATCTCTTATTGTATGCAAATTCCAAGTCTAGAATTAGGCCTATCTCAAGATATATCTGAGGAAAGGTTATTAAAACCAACACCAAAAGAAGCAAAAAAAAACAAAAAAAACCTTTATTATCTAACTCATATAAGTTTTAACTTGTGTTCATGAGCTGATCTAATCTTGTGTTTGAGGTTTGGCCTCATCAACTTTCTCTTCTTCATCCTTCTTTTTCTCAGATGATTCTTCAACTATTGCTTTCGGTAAATCTTCTTGACTAGCTGCAGTCTTCGACAAATCGTCCTGCGTAGCACTTAGCATAGGCAAACTTCCATTGTTAGAAACAAGTTCCGCCTCCTCCTCCTTAACATCATCGACAGTTTTGTACTTGTACCATGAAGCCCAGTACAAGTAATTAATGAAGTTTATGCAACTCAATATAGCCAAAAACCAGAAAAACAGATTCAAATTAGTCTCATCCAATGACAACCCTTCTAACCATCCTTGTTTACTAGGCGTAACTCTCTTTGTGATCGAGTTAATAATATCAACAAAAACGCTACTCAAAAAGTACCCGAACGAGAGTGAAATCCAAGTAAAAGAAGTGGATAATGATCTCATCCCGACTGGAGCTTCTTTGTAAAAAAACTCAAGTAATCCAACTAAAGTAAACATATCCGCGATACCAAAAATCCCATATTGGAAAGATAACCAAAAAAGACTAATGGGGTCATGAGGGTTTATTCTAGATTGGTTTCTTCTTTTCACTTCAATTATCCCCGCTGTGGCCATTGAAATGGCTGATAAAACGAGCCCAACTCCAACACGTTGGAGTTGGGAAATGCCAGAAGGGTGGTTTGTGAATTTACGTGCAAAGGGGTACGAAGAAAAACTCGTATAGGGGAAGGAGGATGGACATGAAGACTAGGGGTATAACGGGAATTGAAGGTGCGGGGACTTCGAAGTTTCCTAGGTTAAGGTTCATAGTACTACCTTGTGCAACTGAGAATGTTTGGAGTTGAGCTAAACATGTGTTCATTATGATTGTGCTGCCTATGATTGGTAACATTCTTGTTAGAACCTTAACTTCTTCAACTTGGGTTAGTGTACAAAGCTCCCATGATGTTGCTTGTTTATCCACCAAGTCTTCACGACGAACTGCTGCTTTGTCTAGCCATCTGTATATTATATAGTATGTCTCAAACCCTTTATCAAGAAGTTCAAGAAAATGTTACAAGGAACTTAAACATAATAAAGATGAGTTCCTTTTTACCTAAATTGTTTGGTGTGTGCAATTCTTGGCTCCAAGAAAGCCGATTCCTTCTCACTGATTTCGTATAGTTGATCAGGACTTTCGGGATGTGCCAACTTTCTGTTCTTAATGGCCACAGCTATAACCTGCAGCAATATGTATACCATTATTGGCCTTAGGATATATCAATGTTTTAGGGGCACAAAATCCTATTTGGCATTAACTGATTGGATGTTTATACTGTGAGCTCAAGTGTTTAATGATTTCGACACTAATCCATGGATGTCAACTAGGATTCTGTAAGCAAGATTTTGTAAGCATTTTGTACCCCCTAACATTGCTCCAGATGAAAAAAAGCGTCAATTATATGTAGCCCAAATTAGCTTTGGATGTAATATTTGTATTCTCAACAATATATACATGAAAGAGAGAGAGAGAGAGAGAGAGAGAGAGAGAGACCTGGCAGATTCTGGTAATAGGGCCTTCACCGGGGACTTGGAGTCTATAAAATGGTTTTCCACAAGCAAGAACGACGAATCCAAGGAAGCAACCGATGGTAACAATGAGAAATCCGTACCACCATCCTTTGTTTAAGCTAACCCAAACAATACCGGTGACACCCACAGTTGCACCTAAGGTTGTGCTTAGTAATAACCAGTTGAAGTAGGTTCCGAGAGCCTTGAGTTCTTTAGGTTTCTTCTGATCAAACTGATCAGCACCAAGTGCGGGAAGAGCACCCCTAACGCCTCCACTTCCTAATGCTAGCAAGGAAAGAGAGACGTAGAACATCAACCCTATCTTACCTTCCATACAACTTGACTCGCCGCAAGGTTTTGGTTGCAAACTTGGATAATAGGCTTGTACTGTTATCATAGCCAATGCCTACACATATTTTTCAACATCAATCCTTGATAAAAAAAAAAATAAAAAAAAAAAAAAAATTGACATAATAAACAGACGTTTCAGTTGACAATTCTTGATATTGGCTACATAGTCTATACGGAGCATAATCTTCTATTAAGACGGTGTGGGGGGGGGGGGGGGGGGGAATAGCATCTAAATGAATAAAAATATTCAGTGGGACCATCATGTCCCATTTTTGGTTTTCATATGTAGGTGGCTAGGTGTGACAGTTTCACTGAATAATTTTTTAAACAAACTTGTTTAGGCTTGATATACTTACCACTACTTCAAGAGATCCAAAAATAATACAAGTGTGGAATCTATTAAGGTAGGTGTCGGAGATGACGCCGCCAACAAGGGAGAGCAAGAAAGTTGATCCCATGAAGTTGGTGAGGGTATTTGCAGCCCCGGATATATTAAAGCTGAGCTTGAACATGAAGTAAAGCACCATGCTCACGGCGTTTGCTATGAATCCCATGTTTTCCAACGCGATCAATCCTAAATATAGACACACATATATATACTATTTAGAAGAGAGAAAAAGAGCAAACTTGATGAGGGCATGCATATACAATCTCAAATTATGGATCAATCATGACCAAAATGATTTCAAGCGTTCGCTTTTGGTTTTTCCTCTGCGCAGGCGCTTATATATACTCGTACTTACCATATATGAAAGTGGTTGCTCTAAATCCACCCTTTTTATCACTATTCCACGGACCGAGCAAACTATAGCTTGGCGCAGCTGATTTCACCACCTCCCCCTGTTTGAACATGATGAAACACAAAGTGAGAGAGAGAGAGAGAGAGAGGGGGGGGGTAGCTACAAACTCACCATGGTTAGGAATTGAGAGGTGTGATGATTTGAAGTGGAAAACTAAACAAAGTGCTGTTTTTTCTTTAGCTTAATGGTTCTAGGATGTCTAGAAAGGGTGGCTTTTAAAAACAATATGTAAGAACATAGAAGAAACATTGAATATAACGATCGATGATGGAAATATATTGGCATTTCATCAAATTAATCGCCTTGGACCCTTCTTAGTTCTACATTTCTATACTGCCATGCTAGCTAGTCCATTTAATTATACTCAGTTATGATAATATTCGCATGCCAGTACAGTTGTACAAGGAACGGATATATTGACAGAGATGTATGGGCGCGGTAGGCAATGCAATGAGCTCAGAATCACAAGTAGTGTGCTGGATGAGAACCCACAATTAACTATGATCTGAATTAAGGTCAGTGCAATCTGAATGCATAACAGTCAGTTTATTTAATGGTCTAGATTTAATTTTGTCCAAATAAATGACTCATGTTGATGGGAATGAACGTATTGAATAAAATATAAGTTAAATTTCAATTAAATTCATCATCAAAATTACAGCAAAATCATCTTAGACTGAAATGTGGTCTACTCATTTAGTCCTAAATAAATGTCAATTTCAAGATTATTTTTTTTTGTCACAAAATGAATGCTTTTTTTCATACATATTTTTTTCTCTAACTGCTTTTAAAAATCATTAGTCACTTTATCTTAGAATTAGAGATGGGGTAAAAAGAAGCGAGAGGCCCGAATGTTAGCATGGGCTGGACTGGGCCGGCAATGGACATATTGGAGGTTCCACCTTAAAACCAAGTGTCCCATGTAAAAGCAGCGGAAGTCAGGCCACCATAGATCGGTGGCTCTGATACCATCTTAAAGTCTGAGGTTCCACCTTAAAACCAATTGGTGATAAGGGGAGTAACTCCTCAAGTCTATATACCGGTCCATGTTTCTCTCTTTAGAAGATGTGAGATAATTCTCTCTTACACTTTATACTTGTAAAACGAATAGTTTATAACATCAATATTCATATTTTTGTCATTTAATTTGATTGAAAAGTAAGCTTTTTCAAAAAAAAAAAAACCCTTAAATTGAAATTTGAACATTCATTTAAGAACGGAGGTATAGTAGTGTTTTTCTTCCGTCCTTTGGGCTTAAAGGGTGCTGGAAAAAGGAGAATCTTTTGTGAGAATTTTATAAGAATCCATCATGCATGTCAACACGAAGATATTCTAATAGAGTTACAATTTACAAAAAAATGTCATCCTCAAATTTGCCCCCTTGCTGTGCCTGTGTCGTCTTCTCTCTCGGCAGATACAGAACAAGTATCAATCATTTGCTTCCACAGTTTCCTAGGATATGTTGATGATACTCCTATTATATTGCAATTTTCCAGAAGTGACAACTTTGTCACTGGTTGACGGTTGTAAATTATTCTTGTTTGGACGGACGAAACTAAGCATGACCCCAAAAAGTTATCGTCTCCGTTGGTTGGGCATAAGATAAGAGGAACTTGGCAGCTTGTTTGCATATAATATAAGCATTGTAGCCGGAATAATACTATGGGCATAAAAAAGTCACAAAATTTTAGGTGTATAGTGATTTATTGATGTTTTTAATTAGAGTGTGGCGGGTTCATTATTGATGCAACCAATAAAATATCGCCACCTCATCTTGTGAGAAAGATTTTGTGACCTTATTTTGTTCCCCTAGCATTGCTCTTGTAACCGTATGATCTTCTCTTGTTTGCATATCATCATTGTTTGTTAGGGGTATATTTTGACAACATCTTTATTTTTCACCAGCATGCAATGCAGATATCTTCACCTCAAGCAAAATTATGGATAGCTATTTATATTTACCCTGATTAATTTATTTGTTTATAGCTCATTTATGGAGCAAACACGTGCTTTAAAAGACTACCTTCAAGAGATAAAGGAGTGAGTCAAATAGTTTGTTGAAGAGAATATCATTCCGGATTAGTAGAGATTTTTGTTAATTTTGTTATCAACTTCTTTGTATTTAAGGGAGCCAATGGAAAAAACACACGAACACATGCACACTCATTTCATCTAATTCTCCATTGCTCAACATTTGTAACTCAAATCTCATGTAAATAAACAGTTTGGGAAGGTAGGTGACCTTTTATGCCGGAGATATAATTTTCTCAAGGGATTTTCTTGTTACATCCTTGTGTCCATTTTCATTTATTCGAAACCACCCTTATAGTTATATCCAATTGCACCCTCCATCGTTTATACAATCTTCTTTTCGCTTTCTTCACGACTTCATTGTTTTTTCTACCAAAACAATTTGGCGCCCTCCGAGGGGCCTTTAGTCTTTTAATTATTAGTGTTATCATCGATCCGTAATGTCAACTCAACCCCTGAGTTCTATCGCTGACAAATCCAACATTGCAACCAGTACCATTAATACTTTCTCTCCGTCTAGGGGCAGTCTTCCTAACAAATCAACTATCACCAGCCCTCTGACGACGCCATCCTCTGGAGTAAGCAAAAAGCAGTCCCATTTCACCTCTGATGTCGACATCAGGAATATTCTTATTCAAATGAAGCATCAACTAGACAATCAAAGTGACCATTCCCAATTAATTGCCAACGCCTCTTCATGGATTCAAGAAATCCAGGAAAACCAACTCGTTCTGCTTTGCGAACTTTTCTTATCCATACTTCTTCCTTTGAGGGAGTAGTAAAGATAAAAGCTTTCAGCTTTAGCCGAGATGATAAAATCTTTGTAAAATATGTAGGAACCACTTCCCTCATCTTTTCACAAAGTAATAGACAACTCAGCAAAAACGACGAAGAAAAGATTCTTTCTTTTCAACAAAGATTTGTCACGGGACAAAATCTTCCGCATCACGGGACAAAATCTTCCGTGCAAGAGATTGGATGAAGTTCGAAGCAGGGTACTAAGGTTCATCAGATTGGAAGAAGATGAGATGCAACAATCTAAGCTAGCTAGCAAGACGGTGCAAGATGTCTCAAGAATTATCCCATGATCAACATAGTATCCTAGTATTAATAAGGACTGAAACTCACCCCCATTATCACTCCTAATACGTTTCACCTTTTTTCCAAATTGGGTGTTGACCATATTACAAAACATAGTGAGGTTATGATGGACTTCATATTTATGTTTCATCAAGAAGGCCCAAACCCCTCGACTAAAGTCATCAACAAGGGTAAAAAATAATGAGCACCTGTATGAGAAGAAGTTTAATAACCACCCCAAATATCACAATGAACATGGTCAAAACAGGATTGAGTTTGAATACTACTAATCAAAAAAGGAAGTCTCGTCATTTTGGCTCGAATACATGAGTCACAATGTTTTTTCCCTTTACCACAATTATTAGAAAGCTGAGAATTAGAAACAGAAGTATGTCCCAATCTATTGTGCCATACTTGTGTGTCAATTGTTGCCGCCATCGCTGGTTGAACGACTGTCTGCACCACTGATTGCACAACTGTCTGTTTTTATGTGACTGGTTCCAGGTGATACAGACCATATTTGCATCTACTCATTCGATTTAGGGACCTCAAGGTTAAATCTTGCATCACACAAAAATCCGGGAAGAAAGTGAGAGAACAGTTTAAATCTTTGGTTAAACGGCTAACAGACAATGAATTGCATTCAAAATCTAGCATATTCAAAACATGACGAATATTTAATCCGTTTGGGAATGTAAATCGCCGACGCCCTTGCCTGGTATTACATCGCCATTACAAAAAATTTACTGGTGCCTCTGTTCCCGTTCTGACTTGATTCTTCAATATCGACTTGTTGCAAGTTATATGCTCACTTGCTCCTAAGTCAATGATCCAATTGTCTGAATTCTTCATCTTACCATACAAATTTACTATAGGAGGAGGCTTTCGCTCGCCCTACGTTTTGTATGCAAGAAGCTGAATTAACCGTTTATATTACTTATCATTCAACCCAATAATTGGACACCTTCCACAACAGGGCGCGCCATCGTCTTCTTGGCCCCTTTCTGCTTGGTCACCATTCGTCTTTCTGGTATCCTATGATCTTATAGCAACTTTTAACAGTATGATAGAGTCTCGCAATCTGCGTGCACTTGGGTTTCACAGTCCGCACAGTTGTTTGCACAACTGACACAACAACTGGTCGACTGCTGCGTACCTGGAAAATAGCGGCCTCCCCGTCCGCCGCTCGGGATGCATTAATTCGTTTATGTTTCATCTTCAGAAACAGGATGATGTAACCCTCTGTCTTGTTGGGAATCCGAGTTATAGTATGGGGACATTACATCAACCGTGACTCTACTATTCTCAATCATGATGGGTCTATGTCGAATTCCCTAAAAAAAAATGTGCGGAAGCGATTTTGGATCAATCACAGTTCCGATGCCATGATAAATTTGAGAAAACAAAGCTATTCATTGAAATATTTCTCAGTTACATAAATTGCATACAAAGGGTCCTAATTTACATACTCCCTCCGTTTCAAGTAAGTTGCAACATGTTGACTTTTTTTGTCAACAAAAAGGAACTTTGACCAACCATTGGTGACGATTTAATGATCACAATGAAATTCTAAAAATTGTTATTGATAAATTACTTAATAATTTATCAACTACAAATTTTAGAATTTTACTTGAATAATTAGATCGTCACCAATGGTTGATCAAAGTTCATTTTTGTTGACAAAAAAAAATTCAACATGTTGCAACTTACTCGAAACAGAGGGAGTATATGCTACTTTAACCTACTTACCTAAATATAAAGAAATACTCCTTCCGTTTCATGAGAATTGAGACTAAAAAAAAAGCACAAGAACTAAGGAATACTAATAAAATAAGGAAAATGTGTGGTAGAAAATGAAGATAGAGAATTAGTGGGGTAAATAGTAGTGTTGGTTGAATAAAATGAGTGGTGAAGAATGAAGAGAGAGAATGAGTGGTGGGGTTGGGTGAATATAAAATATTAAAAAGTTTGTCATTTTGAACAGTCTCAATTGAGGTGAAACGGACGGAAAAAAAAATAAGTCCCAGTTCTCATGAAACGGAGGGAGTAAGCAATATCACATAACTAGGGAAGGGATAGTAGTGAATCCCCAAAATCCCAAATAATATCCGAAAATACCAATCAATATCTTGTCATATCATGGTCGAAATATGACAAAATCCTTCAATACTATTGACAATGAGAGTTTCTCATTGTACGGTCCAATCAATGGAAGAGAGGTGCAAATGAGAGATTCTGCTATTACGAATGTTGTAGAAATTGGAAAAAATATGTTGAAGATGACTTATGGAAAAGAGCTAACGCTCGTGGGTGTGCTAAAATTCTCATACATTAATAAGAACCTGGTTCTACCAACCCAAAAATCTCTATCCACGAAAATGCACAAACAAAATACTTTGCAATCGTTGTGGTAGTTTGGAAGAAACGGAGCTTCATTTATTCCTCACTTGTAGGCTAATAAACCTTGTCTGGAACCAAGCCCCATAAATCATCCACACCCAAACCCGGCACATTCTTACCCTAACCTCATCGAATGGTTCACCGATTGGTTATCACGACCAAAACCAACTATTGACATATGTTTGACTTTGCTCATCTTCTGGGAAACTTGGAAAAATCGGAACAACATAGTATTCAATAATGCCCATCCCTCCATTCATGATACTATTCCCTTAGCATTTCAACATCTCGAAAATGTCAAAACAACCCTTTTACCAAATCAATTTCTAAATAAATCCCGCTCCCGTTCTATATCAAATTCCACCTTTACGCCCCATACAGAAATTTTCGTGAGTCTTAATTCGCTGAATGGAAAGACTCTCAAGGAATACCTCAACAAATGTATCCCAAATAATATCAAAATCCTCATTTCGGATGGTTCTTGGAAACAAAATGAGAGATGGGAAGGTCTGGGATGGGAACTTTGGGACCCAGAGGCTGGAAGAATATCAACCGGAAGCATTTCATGCAAAGCGCAATCTAGTAACAAGACGGAAATTTTGGCAATCTGAAAAGGTCTGGAATGGACAGTCCAACACGGCTACCATAATATCCTCATCCTAACAGACTCTACATTTGCTAGAGACAACATTCAAGCCTCATCTTGCAATGATGTTTCGCTTGAATCTATCATTTCGGATATTAAGTATCTTATGTCGCAATGTAATAGGGCTCATGTTAGTAAAGTAGAAAGAAATGTAATTCAGTTAGCGCATGTTAATGCGGTTTTTGCTAGAAATATGTACTTGCACTTTATAGGCCCCGAGCCTACTTTCTTAATAAGATAAATAGAGTATTTCTTTTCAAAAAAAAAAATAAAAAAATAAGAACCTGGTTTATGTTCCTCATCTTAAGGAAAGTTGAACATAGACTAATACTCCTTCCGTCACGTAACAATGTACACAAAAATTTATTTTGGTCGTCCTATTGATAAGTCACACTTTTCTTAAAATGATTTTTTTTATTCAATGCGACCGACTTGTCAAACTCACAACAACTATCAACTACTGTTCCCTACCCCACTTTTTCCCTAATATCATTTTTCACACTCACAACAACTACCCACTAATATTCTCCTCTTAATTCTCATGCACACTATATTTTATGCACATTATTATGGGGACAAAGGGAATATTTGAATAAGACAAGTTATTTTCAATTACCAATAGTGAAAAAAATGGTAACTTGATTAGTGTCTTTTAAAATAAATTGAATTGAATGAATGTTTACCCTAGTAAAAATGTTTTTTATGGTTACTTATTAGATATACTTTTACCTAGGAGGCTAGGACATGATAAAAAAAAAATACCACATAAATTGCACATGATTAAGGAATTAGTGTTAAGAAAATTGTTTTCTTATAATTTATAGGGTTGTAGACATTTTGAACCACTGTATTTTGCTCTAGCTCTAATTTTAACCATTGATGTTTATTTTTAGCAATTTTAACCACCCTACTCCAAGTACGCTTTTATTAAATTCAAACTCATTAACGTCATCCAAAACTTAGAAAAAACTAACAAAATCTAACGAAAGTTAACATCAACACTCATAAATAACGAACAATTCCAAATTTCATGAGTAGAGGCTGAAATTGAGGGGGGATCGAGGCTAATCAATAGTAAATATTCAATTGTTGACGGAATCTAACATTTTGTTAGTTGTAGAGCCCGAGTTGAGCTCAAGTTCAAACTTTTTGTAAAGGGCCAACAATGGAGTTTCACGAGCTCAATTCGGGCTTTCTTTGTTGCAATATGTTGATTGTCATCAACAATTGAATATTTACGTTCAATTAGCCTTTGTCCCCTCAATTTTATCCTCTACCATCCCAAATTTTAGAATTATTAGTTATTTGCGGTTGTTGAAGTTAATTTTTGTTTGTTTTTCTAACAACTAGTAGGTAACCCGTGCTCCGCACGGGAATCTATTCCGTTAATGTTTTTGTATTTTCATTTTTTGATGTTTTTAATTGATAATTTAACATAATAATTTTATTTGAAAATATATGTATATTTTAAATTAATCAAAACATTTTCATAGCTTTGGTTGTACATAGTTGTAATAAATATGTTTTTTAATTAATTTAGAAGAATATTTAAGTTTGTTGTATGAATATTTAAAAAAACTTAATGGTATTAATAGTATTATTAACATATATATTAACTATTATGATTAAATAATATAATTAATCGTAATAGTTAATATAAATTATAACAATTATGATTAATTAATACTAACAATAGTAATAATTAACTTATATAGTAACTATTATAGTTAACAATTATATTTAAATATTATAACTAACTAATACTATTAATAGTATTAGTTAGTTATAATGGTTAAATATCACTCTCTCCGTCCCGGAGTAAAAGAGCCATACCTCCTATTTGCACGGAGATTAAGAAATGATGGAAGTAAAGTAAGTGTTGTGAGTGTAAAAGTAAATTAGGAGAGAGAATGAATGGGAGGGAATAATAAGTTGATTGGTTTTGTGTTAATTTTTTTAGTAATAATTAAAATAATTATTATAATTAACTAAGATTATTAATTATACTTATTAACATATATAATAACTATTATTATTCACTAATAATACTAATAATTATAATTAACCTCTATATTAACTATTATAATTAATTAATACTCCCTACGCCCTAGAGTAAGAGTCATATCTTGTTTGTGCACACTTATTAAATACACAATAGAAAATTGGTAAACATTGCAAATGTGTTGAGGGTATAATTGTCCAAAACACTATTCATTCTTTCTCATCATTTGTCCTTTTAGGAAATAGACTTTTAGTGGGACGTACAAAAATAGAAAGTAGGACTCTTACTCTCGAACGGAGCGAGTACTATTAATATTAAATATTAACATTTATTGTATAATGATTAACTAATACTATTAATAATAATAGTTAACTTATATAGTAACTATTATGATTAACTAATAATACTATTAATAGTAATAATTAATATATATAGTAACTATTATGATTAACTAATACTATTAATAGTAATTTTTATTTTATTTAATAGTTAATTATAATAGTTAAATATAAATTAGGACACACCAAAAAAGAAAGTAAGAACTTTGAACTGGGACGGAGGGAATAATAATAATTATAATAAACTAATATTCTTAATAGTTATAGTTAATTTATATAGTAACTATTATGATTAATTAATATTAAAAATTAATATTTAACTTATATAATAACTATTATAATTAACTAATACTCTTACTATTAATAGTTAAGTGTTATTTGCTTAATACCATTAGCTAATACTATTAGTTACTACATAAGGTAACTATTATAATAGCTATTACTAATAATAGTAATAGTTAACTAATATAGTTAACTATAATAGTAACTATTACTAATAAGAGTAATAGTTAACTATAATGGTTAACTATTATAGTTAACTATTACTAATAATAGTAATAGTTACTATAATAGTTAACTATTATAGTTACCCTTTATAGTAACTATTATTATTAGCTAATAGTATTGGCTAATGAAAAGAAAATGAAAAGTCACTTATTTATTAGTATATTGTTGATGTGGCTTCTCCAAATGCAAACTTTCTCCATTGTTTGTCCACATGTCAATACCATAGGTCTTTTGGCCAACTTTAATATATATATATAGATTTTGGATGTCGTTAAGGGGTTTGAGTTTAATAAAAGTGTATTTGGAGTAGAGTGGTTAAAACAACTTAAAATAAACATGAGTGGTTAAAAGATAAGGTAAAGCAAAGTACAATAGTTCAAAATATCGATAAGCCTAATTTATAAGATAGTCTTAATTTTCAGTTAAAGTGCAATATTAACACAAAATAATACTCCCTCCGCCTCAAAATAGATGTCGTTTTTGAACACTTTACACGATTCTTAAGAAATGCAATTAGTGCATGTAAACAAGTGTCATATACCCCTAAAATAATCTAATTACTTAGGCAATTATTGCTTGTGCAAGAGATAGTTTATTATTATTAATAATGATATACTCCCTCCGTCCCAACACAGGTAGGACTAGAGGAGTTTGCACACTAATTAAGAAAAACTAGTAAATGTGTAGTAGAAAATGAAGAGAGAGAATGAGTGGAGTAAATAGTATTGTTAGTTGGATAAAATGAGTGGTGGAAAATGAAGAGAGAGAATGAGTGGGATAAATAGTAGTATTAGTTGAATAAAATGAGTGGTGAAAAATGAAGAGAGTGAATGAGTGGAGTTGAAACATTTCCATTTTGGGCAGTTTCACTTTTAGTGGGACGTCCCAAAAGGGAAAGAAGTCTCACTTGTGCTGGGATAGAGGGAGTAAGTGGTATATAACAAGAAAAAAACCTTGAAAATATTAAAGCAGACAAGTATTTTTGAGACAAATATATATATATATATATATATATATATATATATATATTAAAGTTAGTGACGAGAGTTATAGTGTGGACATGTGGATAAACTATAGAAAAGCTTGCATATGGTGATGTCACATCAATCCTACCAAAATAAATATGTGACTTTTCAAATTGTTTTTCTTAGCTAATACTATTAGTTACTATATAGGGTAACTATTATAATTAACTATTATAGTTAACTATTATTGTTAACTATTATAGTAACTATTACTAATTATTACTAATAATAGTAATAGTTACTATAATAGTTAACTATTAAAGTTAAGTCTTACTATTATTAGTAAAAATTAACTATAATAGTTAACTATGGTAGTTACCTTATGTAGTAACTAATAGTATTAGCTAATATTAATATTAAAAAAATAATAATTAATTATAAATAGTAAACTATTATTATATTTTATATATTTTAATTAAAGTTAATTATTAAACAAATAAAATTATTATTAATTAATATTATTAGTTAATCATAATTTTTATCATATATATATATATATATATATATATATATTAATTATTGCTATTAATAATAGTATTAGTTAACCATAATTGTTATATAAATTAACTATTATTAATAGTATCAGTTAATAATTATACAATATATGCTAATATTTAGTATTAGCAGTACTCACTCCGTCTAAGAGTTAGAGTTCTACTTTCTATTTTAATATATTCCAGAGAGTCTTTCTCAAATTGACAAATAATAAGAAAAAATGAATAGTGTTTTGGACTATATTTTCTTTCTAATGCTTCTATAATTACGTACAAAAGACCAAACTTACTAACTTATATATTGTCCACTTGCACTATGAATTGTGTTTTGGACATCTATATTCTCAGCCCACCTGCAATATTTACCCATTTTCTATTATTTTTTAATAAGTGTACATAAGCAAAGTAGGACTCTTACTCTAAAATAATGGAGTATTAATTAATCATAACAGTAACTAGACATAAAAATTATTACTATTACTATTATTAGTTAATTAATTTATTATTCTACTAACACATTATATGTACACTATAGACTTTTATATTTACTAATTATAATGGGCATATATAATAAAAAATAATTTATTGGACAATAGCTAATATTATTAAGTCAATCATGTATAGAATTAAAATTTAATTCATAATAATAATAAATCATCTTTAATTTCAAGTTTTAATTATCATAATAAATACAAATTATATGCAACAAAAGCTAAAAAAAAATTAGGAAAAATTTCTCAAAAGTCCTCTAAACAAACATTTTTTTAAAAAAAGGACAAACATTTTCGTTTATTTTGTTTGGGTCCACTAAATGGAACACTTATTTCCATTAGGTCCCTGGTTTATTTTAATGAAATACATAATCCCAAAATCACCCCTCTCACCCAACCCTAAAACACGCAAACCCTCCTCTCTTCGCTCATTTGCGTGTCTCTAAAAAACCTATTCCCTTCTCTCCCCAAACCCTAGCCCCCGTCTCTCTCTCTCCCTCTCTCTTCTTCTTCTTCTCCGGTGCAAATCCGGCAAGACTCCGACGACTTCAATCTCCCTTATGTCTTCTCTTGATCTGGACGACCTTCATGGTGGTGGATGTTCTTAGGTTCGACAATTCAATTCGCTCAGACCCCTCCCCCTTGTCCAGCCATGCTCGAATCGCCGTTCTCCAATTAACTGATCGGATGGATCGAGTCACGCTTGTTGTAATCGTCTTCGTCGACTTATAGCACTGAATCAATCGCCTTGTTGTACTCAGAAATCTAAAATAATCGTTAATTTTTTCAAAATCTTGATAAATAAATTTAAATTAAATCAAGAATTATGGGTAAAATTAGGAAAATGGAGTTTACGAAGAATGTCTTTCATGGTGAATCTCATACCCGCAGCCCAAATGTCGTAGTCTTGAGTAGGGTTTACGATCCACCCTTTGCTGCCACCAACGTTGATGGCGTAAGCTTGGGTTGAACAAAGTGTGGCTATGAACAGAGCCAAGAATAGGAAGAGGGATTTGGGGAGTAATGCCATGTTTGGATGATTGATAATTAAGGAATTAATTGCTTGATTTGATTATAGTGATCCTCAAATAAAGGAAAGGAGGAGTCCAGATCTCCTGTACCACTTTGTGTGCCCCTCCATGTGCCATTATAATCTCAACTGTTTACATGCTTGGATAATATCAACATAATGATAATTTTAATGACTGCAAGCCGTTGGATCACTTGTGGCATAGGAAGGGACACACAAAGTGGCACAGGAGATCTGGACTCGGAAAGGAGAGGGAGAGAGAGATAAAAAGGGTATGAAGTACTCTCTCCGTACCAAAACAATTGGCACTAATTTCCCTTTTTGATATCTCATTGGTAAGTCTCATTTCCCAAAATGTTTAAATTTTAATTTTTTCTATTCTCCCTACCCCACTTGTCATACTCACATACTTAACTTTGGGCCCCACTTGTAAATCCCACTCAACTTATCATACTCACAACCACTTTCCCACTCACAATGCTTTTGAATATATACTCCTTTCTTAATTCCCGTGTATGTTCAAAATAGTGGAAGGTGTTTTGAGACGGAGGGAGTAAGGAAGATGGAGACTTTAAAAAGAAAAATCCAAAAAGAAAATCTAAACCTTTTCCTTCCTGTATAAACAAAGCCCATTATCCTCGGGTGTTTACGTTTTAGATATCACAATGAACGTTTATTAATGAGCGTTTAATTTACAACCATATGCAACTAAGGTAATAGAATAATAATAAAAATTAAATTTTAGTTTGTAATGTGGACCGCTAAAAACTAATTTAATAATAATTTATATAATTAATTTTATAAAGTAAAATAACTAAGTTTATTATTTTAATGTAATAAAAATGAAGTGAAAGAAAGACTTGACTCACTACTACAGAATATCAATTTATGTGAGCGAAACTTTGCTCAAGCACTAAATCTGCTCATCCTATGAGCGAAAAATTCGCTCACGACACATGCTCTAATTACACGTAACAACAATTTAAATCCATTAATAAAGTGAGTCTTATCATATGACTTATGCATTTCAAAGAAAAAAAATCATATGACACATTTTTTATCAGAATCAAATCAAATTATATAATTTAATTTGAATATTTATGACACATTTTATAGGTTTGTGAAATGGTTCTAAATGTTTTTATAGGATTGAGACATGTCTCTCAGTGTTTTTATAGGTTTGTGAGATTACTATCAGTGTTTGTATAAGTATGTGACATGTCTCTTTGTGTGTTTATAGGTCTGAGACATGGCTCTCAGTGTTTTTATTGGTCTACGACATGGCTCTCAGTGTTTTTATAGGTCTTTGACATAGCTCTCAGTGTTTTTATAAGTCTCTGACATAGCTCTCAGTGTTTTTATAAATCTAAGACTGTTGGTAGTGGTGCCCTAGGCACGTTTAATAAACGTTGTAATTGTTATCATTTATTTCATATCAATAAAGAGATGTTTTGATTATTATTATTGTTCATGTTTACTTATAATAATCTCCGTCTCTAGTACTTGTTAAGCACTAGTATAAAGGCTAAATGATCATAGGATGATCATGTTAGATTTATGGGTACTTGTTTGGAACAAGGTACTGGACATGACCCGCTGTATGAGATTTATGTCATGGTCTATGTCGAACATATATCTCATATTAGTTATGTCATTTGAATCCTTAGACATGAAGTTATTATAGTCTTCCACTTGATGAACATTGTGTTTGACATATTCAAACGCTACCTTAACACGGTAGTTATAAAGGGTATGATTGCATAATCGGATTCCCGTAGGGAAGAATAATAAGCTAAATGGATTTGTCCCTCCACGGAGAGATGTCAAGCTTGGGCCCCTCGAAGGAATGATGTTGATGAAATGTTCGGCCGGACTCAAATGGATTGATTGGATCAATAGCATTTGAATTATCAACATATTCGGAATCGAGAAAGTATTGAACAAAACAAGTTGACTGTTTGACTATGACTTGTGTTCAATGACATCGTGGACAAAGGGATTGTGACATATTCTAAAGGAATGCGAACTTGTATCTAGTTATACTATTTGGGTAGGTATGACGGTTTGCTAGAACCTAATCATATCTTATGGGATCATGTTTGAGCCAATTGCCAACTTAGTATAATCCTAGAGGGTCACACACAATAGAACGAATCTTAAATAAAAGGACTATATTGGCATTTAAGGTCGGAGGACTTCCAAGGAATTTCTGGAAAGATTTGGGCCTCCTGGTCAACCAAGCGGGCGCTTGGGTTGCACCAGGCGGGCGCCTGTTCAAGCCGGAAAGGGACTGGAGTTTCTGTCCAAACAAGCGGGCGCCTGGGTGGTACCAGGCGGGCGCCTGGTGCTCCCGATTGGAAAATTCCTAATTCGATTTAGGAAGGTTTTTGGCACAAGATTCCTATTTGGAATAGGTCTTAATTGTGTATAAAAACCCCAATTCGGCCAGACCATATTAACAAGTGATTTTGTGAGTCTCAAAGAGTTTGAGAGAGATATTATTTTGTTCTAAGATATCCTTGATTGAGGAACAAAATAATTCACAAATAAATTCCATATAGTTCTTTATTACATTGTGAAAGTGTGTTTCATAATATTGGTCTAGCAACCAAGATCAAAGAAGCTCCTTTAATATTCGTTCGAAGTGTGGATACCGCTAGAGGGTGAAAATCATCATCTTCAAAGTTCGTGTTCAAGCTTTGTGATCGTGATCAAGTCTTCAAGTTTCTCCACCAAAGATCAAGAGAAAATTCATAACCATCAAGGGTTAGTTATTCCTCTATTCATCTTGTTGTATTTGATTTAATCATATGAACGGATCCATGGCTTTGGGTTTCTTAAAAATTTAAATGCTTAAATTCCGCTGCGCATGTTACTAGGAAACCCAACAGTGGTATCAGAGCCCCGTTCATGTTGATTAATTCAATACTTGAATCATGTTGTGTGTATATAAATTGTTTATGTGCCAAGAATGATATGAATATTGGATTATATGATGTTTATGTGTTTTGTGATTTTATGTGGTTTATTGTTTTTTCAACTTTAATCGCACGATTCAATCGCAATAAAAATTATGGTGGATTCTGAATTATTTCGATTATTGATTTTTGATTGGATCAAAGTTTTAATAATCGGGGAAAAATAATTTTGAGACAAAATTTTCGAACTTGAAAATTCCATACCATTCTGACCATACAGGCGCTCGCCCGCGCTGGACCAGGCGCGCGCGCGTTGCAGGCGCCCGCCCGTGCTGGACCAGGCGCGCGCTCGCTAGGCCAGAATGTTCTGATTTTTGTTCAAAATCTGATTCTGGAATTTTTCGATAAATTCAACAAAACCAGTAACAAGACCACTTCAGACTTGCTGATCTGGAATGGGTTTTGGGTAGTTGGTTTGTGTGTGGATTTTGGGGTTTGAATTTCCTATTTGTTTTAGTCTTGTGATTCCTAGATTGGTTCAAGTTTTGGATGGCTAATCTGCGTTCATCGAGATTGTGTTTCCCAAAATTGATCGCAATCAAAGTTTCAAAGATAAAACGAAGTTAGAATTATGAAGAGTTCATAATTGCTAAAATTGAGAAACAAAGTTCTTGATTCAATGATTGGAGATCCATGTGGAATTGTGAATGCAATTGGCCTACGTTCATCGAGACCATCTATTGCTTAGTTTCGGCCACATGGACTACTTTCTTGGTTTCTTGAATTAGTGCGGGATTGTGGTTGCCTAATGGCTTAGTTCGACCGCACTTCTTGTTGTCTTGATTTGGAGATAATAACCAAAGTTGAAATAGTCTCATCCTCATAATTATAGAGAAACTAATGACACATAAATATTATGCTTAAATTAATGGGATTAATTTAGTGGCTAAACTTGATGTGTAACATGTTTATATTATGTGCTCATAAATGTGTTATATGCTATATGTTATGAACCTTCAAAGAAAGTTTTAAGTCCTTTTGCCATGCCATGATTAAAACACTTGTTTATACATGAGTAACTTTATGTGGGCTCGCCAAAGCGAGGTGCATTGATTTTATTCATGTTTGAGCAAGATGAGTGAATAAGAGTTTCCTATGCGTTTAAAATGGTTGGACTTAATTAAGTGTCAAAACAGTTTTGGGCTTAAGGCAAAGATGAGATTTAACATGCTTTTTGAAATTGAATTTCTTAAAGAATCTCATGAAAGGAATTGAGAGTCATATGAGATATGATTGACAAGAGTTGTCTACCTAATTGATTTAATTTTGAGCGGTGCGCCAAAGCGTACTCAAAATTAGATTAAAGCGGGATCTCAACCCATTTAAATTATACTATACATTGGATGTATAAAGAAGGTTGTATAATTTAGTGGGAGTATTTTGTTTAAAATACATTATTTATCTCTTTAATGAAAATGGGTACTTATTAAATTTTGGAAATTTTTGCATATTTGTAGATAATGACTAATAACACTCAATCAATGTCGTTGCGATCGATCCTTGAGAAGGATAAGCTCGAAGAGAATGGTACTAACTTTATGGATTGGATCCGTAGCATAAGAATCGTTCTTAGGCAAGAAGATAAGTTGTACATTCTCGATGGGCCTCTCCCTGCTGAACCACTGCCTACTGCCCCTAGGGTAGAGAGAGACAATTACAAGAAACATCGTAATGATTCTAGAGATGTAAGTTGTCTCATGCTTGCTGCTATGTGTTCAAAACTCCAACAAAGTTTGGAACATTTGGAAGCCTATGAGATAGGCGTGGAGTTGAGAACCATGTTTCAAGAGCAAGCTAGGCAAGAGAGGTACAAGACCATTGTTGCATTCACTACTAGTAAAATGAATGAAGGGCAACAAGTGAGTCCTCACTTTCTTAAAATGAAAGGTTATGTAGAGCACCTTGAGAAACTTGGCTATCCAATCCTATTGGAGCTAGCCACGGATCTCATTCTTAATTCATTGCCTAAAAGTTATAATCAGTTTGTAATGAATTATAACATGCATGGAATGGATAAGAATCTCTCTGAGTTGCATGGGATGCTCAAAACTGCAGAGATGAAAATTGTGGAGAAAGGTTCTCCCGTGCTTTTGGTTCATGATGGGAAGAAGGCTAGTGCCAAGGAAAGGGTAAGGCAAAAAGTTGTCAAACCTAAGATAAGCAAGGCAAAGGTTGCCAAGGCTTCTGAGGCAAAACCCGATTCACAAAAGGATGCAATCTGTTTCCATTGTCAAGAAATTGGTCATTGGAAACGTAATTGCAAGGCTTTCTTGGAAGAGCAAAAGAAGAAGAAGAGCAGCAAGGCTGCGTCGACTTCAGGTATCTATATGATAGATATTCTCCTTTCTACCACTGATTCTTGGGTATTGGATACCGGATGTGGTTCTCACATTTGTCTAAATGTGCAGGGACTAAAGAATAGGAGACTGCTTAAAGAAGGTGAAGTAGATCTACGCGTGGGAAATGGAGCAAGAGTTGCTGCATTAGCCGTAGGGACTTATGAAGTCACTTTACCTTCCGGATTAATTCTTGTTTTGAACAATTGTTATTATGTTCCGGATTTAAGCAGAAATATTATTTCAATTTCTTGTTTGGATAATGAAGGTTTTAAGTTTCTTATTGAGAATAAGAAATTTTCTATTTATTTAAATGATGTGCTTTATGGTATTGCTAATTATTTAATAGCCTTTATATCTTGGATGTCAAGAATGAAAAATAATGTCTATCATGTAAATAAGAAATCTAAACCTAATGATGTAAATCATACTTATTTGTGGCATTGCCGTCTTGGTCATATTAATGAGAAGCGTATCTCAAAACTCCATGGGGACGGACTTTTGGGTTCATGTGACTTAGAGTCATATGATACTTGTGAGTCGTGCCTTCTTGGGAAAATGACTAAGACACCTTTTACCAAGTTGGGTGAAAGGGCAAGCGACTTATTGGGGTTGATACATTCCGATGTATGCGGACCATTAAGTAGCAATGCTAGGGGAGGATTTCAATACTTCATAACCTTCACTGATGATTATAGTAGATTTGGGTATGTTTACCTAATGAAACATAAAAGTGAAGCATTTGAGATATTTAGAATATTTCAAAATGAAGTAAAAAAACAACTTGGCAAAAGTATTAAGGCACTTCGATCAGATCGTGGTGGTGAATACTTGAGTCAAGAATTTGATAATCATCTAAAGAATTGTGGAATAGTTTCACAATTGACTCCACCCGGAACACCACAATGGAATGGTGTGTCCGAGAGGAGGAATCGGACTTTGTTAGACATGGTTCGATCAATGATGAGTCAAATTGATCTTCCAATATCCTTTTGGGGTTACGCTCTAGAAACCGCTGCTTTCACACTAAATCGTGTTCCAAATAAATCGGTTCAAAAGACTCCATATGAGATGTGGAGCGGAAAGAAGCCTTGTCTATCTTTCATGAAGATTTGGGGTTGTGAAGCTTTTGTCAAAAGACTTGTCTCAGACAAACTTGCACACAAATCTGATAAATGTATTTTCGTGGGATATCCTAAGGAAACTAAAGGATATTACTTTTACAACCGAGAGGACAACAAAGTGTTTGTTGCCCGAACTGGTATCTTTCTAGAGAAAGAGTTTCTCTCTAAAGAAATCAGTGGGAGTAAAATAAATCTTGAAGAAATTCGAGACCCAGAAAATAACATTGAACCAATAGTGGAACAAGAACAAGAACCACAAGGAGTTGTGGAACCTGTTCAAAATACACAAGCAACTCGCAGATCTAGTAGGTTACGATCCGAGCCCGAGAGATATGGATTTCTCGTAACGGATAGTAATGAGGTAGAAATCATTGAGAATGATGAACCGTCAACCTACCAAGAGGCGATGTCTTCTCCTGATTCGGACAAGTGGCTTGGAGCCATGGAATCCGAATTACAATCCATGCAAGATAATCAAGTTTGGAATTTGATTGATGCGCCCGAAGGTGTAAAAACCATAGGATGCAAATGGGTCTTCAAGAAGAAGACTGACATGGATGGGAAGGTGCATACTTACAAAGCTAGGCTTGTAGCGAAGGGGTATAGGCAAGTTCATGGTATTGACTATGATGAGACCTTTTCACCCGTAGCAATGATCAAGTCTATAAGAATTTTGCTTGCCATTGCCGCATATCATGACTATGAAATATGGCAGATGGACGTCAAAACCGCTTTCCTGAATGGAAAACTCCAAGAGGATGTGTATATGACACAACCAGAAGGTTTTGAACAAGATTCTAAGGTATGCAAATTGCAAAGATCCATCTATGGGTTGAAGCAAGCTTCAAGGAGTTGGAATCTCCGTTTTGATGAATCGGTCAAAGAGTTTGGTTTTATCAAGAACGAAGATGAGCCTTGTGTATACAAGAAGATTAGTGGGAGCATAGTGCTATTCCTTATTTTATATGTGGATGACATATTGCTCATTGGAAACGACATTCCTACACTTGAGTCTGTGAAGACTTGGTTAGGAAAGTGCTTCGCAATGAAAGATATGGGTGAAGCCGCATATATTCTTGGCATTAAGATCTATAGAGATAGATCAAGGAGGCTACTTGGTTTAAGCCAAAGTACATACATTGACAAGGTCATTAAAAGATTCCGTATGGAAAATTCTAAGAGAGGCACCTTGCCCGTGTTACATGGAGTTTCTCTAAGCAAGACTCAATGTCCTAAGACAAAAGATGAGCGTGAGAAAATGAATGATGTTCCATATGCTTCGGCAATTGGGTCCATCATGTATGCCATGATTTGTACTAGGCCGGATGTATCTTATGCTTTGAGCATGACAAGTAGATACCAATCCGACCCTGGCAAAAATCACTGGATAGCTGTAAAAGCGATTCTTAAGTACTTGAGAAGAACTAAAGACTCGTTTTTGGTCTATGGAGGAATGGAAGATGATCTCGTTGTAAATGCTTACACGGATGCAAGCTTCCAAACCGACAAAGATGATAGCCGATCGCAATCGGGTTTTGTGTTTATGTTAAATGGTGGAGCTGTAAGCTGGAAGAGTTCCAAGCAAAGTACAACCGCTGATTCTACAACAGAAGCTGAGTATATTGCTGCATCGGATGCTGCAAAGGAAGCTGTTTGGATTAAGAAGTTCATAACTGAACTTGAAGTGGTTCCTAGTATTGCTAATCCAATAGACCTTTATTGAGATAATAATTGTGCTATTGCTCAAGCAAAGGAACCAAGAGCACATCAAAAATCCAAACACATACTTAGGCGCTTTCATATCATTCGAGAGATCGTTGATAGGGGAGACGTAAATATATGCAGAGTACCTACTGATGACAATGTTGCGGACCCGCTAACAAAGGGACTTCCACAAGCTAAACATGAAGGTCATGTTAGGTCCATGGGTATTAGATACATGGGAGATTGGGCCTAGGGCAAGTGGGAGATTGTTGGTAGTGGTGCCCTAGGCACGTTTAATAAACGTTGTAATTGTTATCATTTATTTCATATCAATAAAGAGATGTTTTGATTATTATTATTGTTCATGTTTACTTATAATAATCTCCATCCCTAATACTTGTTAAGCACTAGTATAAAGGCTAAATGATCATAGGATGATCATGTTAGATTTATGGGTACTTGTTTGGAACAAGGTACTGGACATGACCCGCTGTATGAGATTTATGTCATGGTCTATGTCGAACATATATCTCATATTAGTTATGTCATTTGAATCCTTAGACATGAAGTTATTATAGTCTTCCACTTGATGAACATTGTGTTTGACATATTCAAACGCTACCTTAACACGGTAGTTATAAAGGGTATGATTGGCATAATCGGATTCCCGTAGGGAAGAATAATAAGCTAAATGGATTTGTCCCTCCACGGAGAGATGTCAAGCTTGGGCCCCTCGAAGGAATGATGTTGATGAAATGTTCGGCCGGACTCAAATGGATTGATTGGATCAATAGCATTTGAATTATCAACATATTCGGAATCGAGAAAGTATTAAACAAAACAAGTTGACTGTTTGACCATGACTTGTGTTCAATGACATCGTGGACAAAAGGATTGTGACATATTCTAAAGGAATGCGAACTTGTATCTAGTTATACTATTTGGGTAGGTATGACGGTTTGCTAGAACCTAATCATATCTTATGGGATCATGTTTGAGCCCATTGCCAACTTAGTATAATCCTAGAGGGTCACACACAATAGAACGAATCTTAAATAAAAGGACTATATTGGCATTTAAGGTCGGAGGACTTCCAAGGAATTTCTGGAAAGATTTGGGCCTCCTGGTCAACCAAGCGGGCGCTTGGGTTGCACCAGGCGGGCGCCTGTTCAAGCCGGAAAGGGGACTGGAGTTTCTGTCCAAACAGGCGGGCGCCTGGGTGGTACCAGGCGGGCGCCTGGTGCTCCCGATTGGAAAATTCCTAATTCGATTTAGGAAGGTTTTTGGCACAAGATTCCTATTTGGAATAGGTCTTAATTGTGTATAAAAACCCCAATTCGGCCAGACCATATTAACAAGTGATTTTGTGAGTCTCAAAGAGTTTGAGAGAGATATTATTTTGTTCTAAGATATCCTTGATTGAGGAACAAAATAATTCCAAATAAATTCCATATAGTTCTTTATTACATTGTGAAAGTGTGTTTCATAATATTGGTCTAGCAACTAAGATCAAAGAAGCTCCTTTGATATTCGTTCGAAGTGTGGATACCGCTAGAGGGTGAAAATCATCATCTTCAAAGTTCGTGTTCAAGCTTTGTGATCGTGATCAAGTCTTCAAGTTTCTCCACCAAAGATCAAGAGAAAATTCATAACCATCAAGGGTTAGTTATTCCTCTATTCATCTTGTTGTATTTGATTTAATCATATGAACGGATCCATGGCTTTGGGTTTCTTAAAATTTTAAATGCTTAAATTCCGCTGCGCATGTTACTAGGAAACCCAACAAAGACATGGATCTCAGTGTTTTTATAGGTTTGTGACATGGCTCTAAGTGTTTTATAGGTCTGTGACATGGCTCTCAGTGTTTTTATAGGTTTGAGACATGTCTCTCAGTGTTTTTATAGGTCTGCGACACGACTGTTAGTGTTTTTATAGGTTTGTGACATGTCACACAGTATTTTTATTGGTTTGCGACACGTCTCACATGTTTTTATAGGTCTGTGACATGGCTCTCAATGTTTTATAGGTATGTGACATGTCTCCCAGTGTTTTTATAGGTCTGCGACATGTCTCATAATGTTTCTATAGGTTTTAGTCTCTCGGTGTTTTTATAGGTCTGAGACACGTTTCTCAGTGTTTTTATAGGTCTGAGATATGTCTCTCATTGTTTATATAGGTCTGAGACACGTCTCTCAGTGTTTTTATATGTCTGTGACATGGCTCTCAGTGTTTTTAAAGGTGTGACATGTCTCTCAGTGTTTTTATAGGTTTGCGACATGTCTCTAAGTTTTTATGGGTGTGACATGTCTCTCAGTGTTTTTATAGATCTGCGACATGGATCTTAGTGTTTTTATAGGTATGCGACATGCCTCTTAGTGTTTTTATAGGTACGTGACATGGTGTCCGTGTTTTTGTAGGTCTCCGACATGACTCTCAGTGTTTTTATGGGTTTGGGACATGGCTCTCAGTGTTTTTATAGGTATGCGGCATGTCTCTTAGTGTTTTTATAGGTTTGTGACATGGTTGTTAGTGTTTTTGTAGGTCTGTGACATGTCTCCCGGTATTTTTATTGGTTTGCGACACGTCTCACATGTTTTTATAGGTCCGTGACATGGTTCTAAGTGTTTTTATAGGTATGTGACATGTCTCTCAGTGTTTTTATAGGTTTGTGACATGTCTCTCAATGTTTCTATAGGTTTAAGATATGTCTCTCGATGTTTTTATAGGTCTGAGATGTCACGCCCCAGAACCGTGGTCCTACTTGGCCCCACGCTCGGGACACGAGTGGAAGACGTTATAAAACTCTTTCTGAAGAATTTTTTTTTTTTCGAAATGTACCTTTATAAAGTTTAACAAAATCACACTTGAAGTTCAAAGGCTTCATCTAAACTTGAAACAAACATTACAAACGCTTTCTCAACGAAAGTACTTAGCCGAAGGCTTACAAACTTTTAAACAAATGTACATACACTAACATTTACCAAAATAGGTGTGACAATAGAAAGTACGGGTACTCTACCCAAAAGGTTTTACATTTACATAATGTAACCTTCACAAAACAAGTCCCAACTCTTACCAATCCAACGTCCTCCCGTGCCAAATGTCCTATCCCCTGGACTCGCCTTTATCTAAAACAGTAAACAAATAAAGGGTGAGAATAAATCTCAGTAAGCTACTAAAATGCAACTACGTTACATGCTGATATGACAATCATAAAGAAACAATATCAACAAGTAATCATATAGCATATAGCACATAACATGAGAGATAACATCAACTCATATACCACAATTACCACATAGCCCACACTCCGGTGGATACCAAGCCAAGGTTTACCCAATAACATAAGAGAAAACCATCTGAGCAGCATAAATAGCTGAAGCCGGGATCCCGAAAACCAAACCATAACCAATAGAATCAAAGTAACCAGAGAGGGAAATATGACACAAAGTCATAACCCAAATACTCACCAAAGGGAGCAATCCATCCCATCCAAGGCCAATCTGGACTATGGAAACAAAGAAGGCACATTGGATACCTTATAGTGAACTTGGCTTGTGTGCCACTATAATTCTCCCACCGCCTGACACGAGGTACCAATGGAAAAACTTATAGTGAACATAGCATGTACCACTATAATTCTCCCATTGCCTGACTCCACAACAAGACCAGCTGGACTTTCACAAGAAGCACAGTAATGAATACTTGCTAAACAACAACAACCGAGGCAATGATTCTAAAATAATGAACCAAGCCAAACACATCAAAGATGCACATAAAGATCACTCACAAAGAGTCTACAACAACATGATTCAAGGTCACAATACAATCTTGCACACACTTGAACACCCTTCTCATTAACCATGATAATATCCCAGGACACTCATATATTGGTCCTAGACAATACCCCAAAGATTAAACCAAAGTTAACCTTCTATACCTTACCTCAACCAAACTATAAGATTCAGGGAAAAGTGTGCGGCCGCCCAAAACAGGGTGTGCGGTCGCACACATTCAGCTTTCTCAAGAACAAAATCTTTCAGATAAATGTGCGGCCACACGCCCCTTCTGGGCGGCCGCCCAACACACTCGACAGGAAAAACTCAAAAATGATTTATACTCCTTCCGTTTCACCGTCCCAAAAGTACCACACTTACGTTTATAACTTTATTAAGACTACCCAATTAGTCTCAAAACAACTTTAATAATACTTTGAACACAACCAAACCAACATACTAAATACTCCTTTTGTCCCAAAATTACAAGTATAACAAATATTTTCCAAATCACAAAATAACAATTACAAGTATCATATCTATGACCATTTTAACATTTAAAGGGGAATTAGTAACTTACCTATTTCCGGAAAAAGTACCGCTGAAATAAGTTTTGTTCGGCTAGAAATGACCTATTCGACGCCCTGATCATTTTTATATAATTAGTTTTTAAAACGGGTAAGTAAATAAAAAGAATTAAATCGAAGTGGGTTGAACTTACCTTTTCTTTCTTAACCCTAAGGAAACGTACGAGAAGTTGCTGAAGAAATGTTCACACAGAGAAAGAAGAGAGAGAAGGGAAAGTTTTTATAAAAATCTTCACCCATTTTTACAAATTGGTCACTGGACTTTCAAAGTTAACACTTAAGCCCCTTAACTTATAATTTAAACAAGGACCCTAAAGTTTCAACTTAATCATTTAACTCCTTTAATCATTATTATTACTAACTAAGTAAATAACACAAATAATCAAGTAAGATATGCAAATCATAAAATATGATGCAACACATAAAATGCACACATAAATCAAATAAAAATCCCCAAAAATATAAAATAAATAGGGACGGGTTTTGGGGTCGCTACAATCACTCCCCCTTAAAGAAAATTCGTCCCGAATTTTTAGGGTTACTTACCGAGGCCCTCAAACAACCAAGGGTACTTCCTCTTGATCTCCTCCCGAAGTTCCCAAGTTGATTCTTCCACATTATGGTTCCTCCACACAACTCTAACGAGAGGAATACTCTTATTTCTCAATTCTTGGACTTTAGAATCAATCACTTGGACCGGATGCTCCTCATACACATACTTCCGAAGCATAGAGATATGAAACACATTATGGATCTTATCAAGAGAAGGAGGTAATGCAAGACGATAAGCCCGATCTCCCACTCTTCCAAGAATCTCAAATGGACCAATATACCTCGGAGCAAGCTTGCCTTTCTTTCCATATCTTCGAATACCAACCTTAGGGGAAACCTTAAAAAACACAAAGTCACCTTTTTCGAACTCAAGGTCTCGCCTTCGATGATCGGCATAGCTTTTCTGTCTACTCTAGGCAGTACTCAAACGATCCCGAATAAGTTTAACCTTCTCAACTGAATCATTAACCATCTGAACACCCCAAATCTTGGCTTCTCCCACTTCATCCCAACAGATAGGAGACCGACATTTCCTCCCATACAAGGCTTCATAAGGAGCCATCCCAATAGTAGACTGAAAACTGTTATTATAAGCAAATTCTACGAGAGGCAAATGAATATCCCAAGAATCTGAAAAATCAACTGAACAAGCCCTCAACATGTCCTCAAGAATCTGAATGGTTCTTTCTGACTGACCATCTGTTTGAGGATGAAAAGTTGTACTAAATTTTAATTCTGAACCCAAAGCCTTCTGAAATGCTTGCCAAAACCGAGATGTGAATCTGGGGTCACGATCAGACACAATACTCACTGGAACTCCATGTAACTTCACGATCTCATTAATATACAAGGTTGCAAGCTTTTCCATAGAATAACCAATCTCAATAGGTAGAAAATGAGAAGACTTTGTCAATCTATCAACAATCACCCAAACTGTATCAAACCTTCTTCGAGTACGAGGTAACCCTGTCACAAAATCCATAGTAACATGTTCCTACTTCCATTCCAGAATCTCTAATGGTTGAAGCAATCTTGCGGGCCTTTGATGTTCAGCTTTAACTTGTTGACATGTTAAACACTTGGATACATAATCCGCTATTTCCCTCTTCATATTATTCCACCAAAAGTGTTGCTTCAAATTCTGATACATTTTAGTACTCCTGGGATGAATAGTATACCTCGATTTATGGCCTTCATCAAGAACTTAGCGTTTAATCCCATCAACATTAGGCACACACAACCGACCTCTGAAAGTCAATACCTCTTCTGAACTGAGGGAGAAATCCTCAAATTTACCGTCTTTGATTTTATCCATAATCTTTACCAACTCCGGGTCATCCTTCTGAGCTTCCTTTATTTGTTGAACTAAAGTTGGAAATACTCGAATGTTCGTAAAAACAGCTCCATAATTTGATTCATAAGGACTCCAATCTCGAGCATCCTCTAACATCTTCCATTCCCGCACCATCAATGAAGCTACATAAGACTTCCGGCTAATAGCATCAGCTACCACATTTGCCTTGCCCGGATGATAAGAAATGGTGCAATCATAATCCTTCAACAACTCCATCCATCTTCGTTGTCTATTATTCAACTCTTTCTGGGAGAAAAGATACTTCAAACTCTGATGATCTGTGAAATCTCAAACTTTGCTCCATAAAGATAATGTTTCCACTTGTGCAACGCAAAGACAATAGCCGCAAGCTCCATGTCATGGGTAGGATAATTCTGCTCACTCGGAGTCAACTTCCTCGAAGCATATGCAATCACCCTTCCATTTTGCATTAATACACACCCGAGGCCTTCTTTATAAGCATCACTATATATTACCAAATTATCATTACCATTAGGTAGAGCAAGAATAGGAGCTGTAGTCAATCTCTTCTTCAACTCTTCAAAGCTAACTTGACATTTTTCATCCCACACATAAGGAACATTCTTTCGAGTCAACTGAGTCAAGGGAGTTGCAATCTTAGAAAACCCCTCAATGAACCTTCTGTAGTACCCAGCTAACCCCAAGAAGCTTCGAATTTCTGTAACTGATTCTGGCCTCTTCCAATTCACAATAGCCTCAATTTTGGATGGATCAACTGATATACCTTTATTAGAAATCACGTGCCCAAGAAAAGATACTTCATCGAGCCAAAAAGCACATTTACTGAATTTAGCAAACAACTGCTTCTCACAAAAAATAGATAAAACCATTCGTAAATGCTGTTCATGCTCCTCCCGGGACTTGGAATAAACAAGAATATCATCAATAAATACAACCACGAAGGTATCAAGATAAGGTTTAAAGACCCTATTCATCATATCCATAAAAACAGCCGGAGCATTAGTCAACCCGAAAGGCATAACAAGAAACTCATAATGGCCATATCTACTACGGAAAGCAGTTTTAGAGATGTCTTCAGAACGGATTTTCAACTGGTGGTACCCACTCTTCAAGTCAAGTTTTGAAAAGACAACCGACCCTTGAAGTTGATCAAATAAATCATCAATATGAGGAAGTGGATATTTATTCTTTATAGTTACCTGATTTAGCTTTCTGTAGTCAATACACAATCTCAAGGACCCATCTTTCTTTTTGACAAATAATACTGGAGCTCCCCACGGGGATACACTAGGACGAATGAATCCTCGATCAAGTAGCTCTTGTAACTGAACCTTCAACTCTTTCAATTCAGCTGGGGCCATTCTGTAAGGTGCCTCAGATATAGGAGCCGTACCTGGAAGTAAGTCAATACAGAACTCTATTTCCCGGTCAGGAGGCGTAGCATACTCAAAAGAAAATACATCTGAAAATTCTTTAACAATAGGCACATCCTCAATATCAGGAACCCTTTTAGTAGTATCCAAGACACTAGCCAAATACCCCGCACAACCACGGTTCAACAACTTTCTAGCCTTCACATAAGAAATAATTCGAATCTCTCTACCCCAAGGAACAGTTTCAAAAGTAAATTTAGGAACATTAGGGATAGAAAATGTAACCACTTTTTTAGCACAATCAACAGACGCATGATATTTACCCAACCAATCCATACCCAAGATAATATCAAAATCTTGTAATGGTAAGATAACTAAATCAGCAGGTAAAACATGCTCACGTATATGCACATCACAAGAATGTAACACCTCATTGGTCACCAAACACTCCCCTATAGGAGTAAACACCTCTAACACATAAGGTAGAGATTCAGAAGACAAATGCAATCGAGAAGCAAAATGCACAGACACATAAGAATGCGATGAGCCAGGGTCTATAAGTGTACGTGCCCTCAAACTAGACACAGAAATAATACCTCCTATCACATTAGAGGAATCTGAAGCCTGTTGCTGAGAAATGGCAAAGACACGATCCTGAACCTTAGGCTTTCCTGAAGAATCCCTTTTCTGGCCCTGAGAAGACCCAACCACACTTCCCGATGCCTGCATCTTAAACTTAGGGCAATCCCTCTGAAAATGTCCCAACTGACCACAGTTCAAAATTTGCCCTATTTCTTCCAACATCTTTCTTCTGAATGCCCTTCTTTCTGACAATAATTACAAACTCCACTGCTCTGACTCCCTGAAGTGTTACTTTGATTTCTATTACCTAACTGTTTTTTAGAAGACCCTTTGAATTGTGAAGATCCACCTTGATTTCCTCTATTATCACCACATTGTTGTCGTTGCCTAACTTGCTTTCTTGCGCCTAACAACTCCATTTCCCTCTTATGTTCCTCAATGTAATGCTCCACCTGGTAGGCTCGATCAACTGCATCCTGAAAATCTTCAACTTATGGGATACTAGCTGAGTTCTAATCACAGTTTTCAAACCTTTCACAAACCTCGTAGCCTTCCTTTCCTCAGTTTCCACTAAGTGAGTACAATACCTGGACAACTCTGAAAACTTAGCTGAATACTGAGCAACTGACATAGAACCTTACTCCAAGCTAAGAAATTCCATCTCCTTCCTGTCTTGATCTACCCGGGGAATGAAGTGCTCTTTAAACTTTCCCAAAAAATTCTCCCAAGTGTAAGGTACATGAGTCTCATCCCATTTTGTTTTCAAAGCATTCCACCAATGCTCGGCAGCTCCATTCAGCTTATAAGTAGCAAACCTGACTTGATCTTCCTCAGAACATCTCAAGGCATCAAAGATCTTTTCCATTGATTCAATCCACCTTTAAGTCTTAGATACGTCAGGCTCTCCATAATACTCCATAGGATTCATTTTCAAAACTGTTCTAGGCCATATCTTGGTGGTACCTGTTCCCTCTCTTGCCTCTGATCATTTAAAGTTTTCATTGCTGCTTCGAACATTCCTTGAAACATAATTCGAGCCTCTTCTTTGGCATCCCCTTGCCCCGAAGAGCCAGCCTGATCTCCTTGATTCTCAACCATTTTTAATGAATACCTGCATAAAACACTCAACGTTACTCACTCTATACTCTACTACCCTCCTAGGTCATTTAGTCATTCTAGACCATCTACAACCTAGCTCTGATACCAACTGTTGCGCCCCAGAACCGTGGTCCTACTTGGCCCCACGCTCGGGACACGAGTGGAAGACGTTATAAAACTCTTTCTGAAAAAAAAAAACGAAATGTACCTTTATAAAGTTTAACAAAATCACACTTGAAGTTCAAAGACTTCATCTAAACTTGAAACAAACTTTACAAACGCTTTCTCAAAGAAAGTACTTAGCCGAAGGCTTACAAACTTTTAAACAAATGTACATACACTAACATTTACCAAAATAGGTGTGACAATAGAAAGTACGGGTACTCTACCCAAAAGGTTTTACATTTACATAATGTAACCTTCACAAAACAAGTCCCAACTCTTACCAATCCAACGTCCTCCCGTGCCAAGTGTCCTATCCCCTGGACTCGCTTTTATCTAAAACAGTAAACAAATAAAGGGTGAGAATAAATCTCAGTAAGCTACTAAAATGCAACTACGTTACATGCTGATATGACAATCATAAAGAAACAATATCAACAAGTAATCATATAGCATATAGCACATAACATGAGAGATAACATCAACTCATATACCACAATTACCACATAGCCCACACTCCGGTGGATACCAAGCCAAGGTTTACCCAATAACATAACTGTCTGAGAAAACCAACTGAGAAAACCATCTGAGCAGCATAAATAGCTGAAGCCGGGATCCCGAAAACCAAACCATAACCAATAGAACCAAAGTAACCAGAGAGTGAAATATGACACAAATTCATAACCCAAATACTCACCAAAGGGAGCAATTCATCCCATCCAAGGCCAATCTGGACTATGGAAACAAAGAAGGCACATTGGATACCTTATAGTGAACTTGGCTTGTGTGCCACTATAATTCTCTCACCGCCTGACACGAGGTACCAATGGAAAAACTTATAGTGAACATAGCATGTACCACTATAATTCTCCCATTGCCTGACTCCACAACAAGACCAGCTGGACTTTTCACAAGAAGCACAGTAATGAATACTTGCTAAATAACAACAACCGAGGCAATGATTCTAAAATAATGAACCAAGCCAAACACATCAAAGATGCACATAAAGATCACTCACAAAGAGTCTACAACAACATGATTCAAGGTCACAATACAATCTTGCACACACTTGAACACCCTTCTCATTAACCATGATAATATCCCAGGACACTCATATATTGGTCCTAGACAATACCCTAAATATTAAACCAAAGTTAACCTTCTATACCTTACCTCAACCAAATTATAAGATTCAGGGGAAAGTGTGCGGCCGCCCAAAACAGGGTGTGCGGTCGCACACATTCAGCTTTCTCAAGAACAAAATCTTTCAGATAAATGTGCGGCCGCACGCCCCTTTTGGGCGGCCGCCCAACACACTCGACAGGCAAAACTCAAAAATGATTTATACTCCTTCCGTTTCACCGTCCCAAAAGTACCACACTTACGTTTATAACTTTATTAAGACTACCCAATTAGTCTCAAAACAACTTTAATAATACTTTGAACACAACCAAACCAACATACTAAATACTCCCTTTGTCCCAAAATTACAAGTATAACAAATATTTCCCAAATCACAAAATAACAATTACAAGTATCATATATAACATCTATGACCATTTTAACATTTAAAGGGGAATTAGTAACTTACCTATTTCCCGAAAAAGTACCGCTGAAATAAGTTTTGTTCGGCTAGAAATGACCTATTCGACGCCCTGATCATTTTTATATAATTAGTTTTTAAAACGGGTAAGTAAATAAAAAGAATTAAATCGAAATGGGTTGAACTTACCTTTTCTTTCTTAACCCTAAGGAAACGTACGAGAAGTTGCTGAAGAAATGTTCACACAGAGAAAGAAGAGAGAGAAGGGAAAGTTTTTATAAAAATCTTCACCCATTTTTACAAATTGGTCACTGGACTTTCAAAGTTAACACTTAAGCCCCTTAACTTATAATTTCAACAAGGACCCTAAAGTTTCAACTTAATCATTTAACTCCTTTAATCACTATTATTACTAACTAAGTAAATAACACAAATAATCAAGTAAGATATGCAAATCATAAAATATGATGCAACACATAAAATGCACACATAAATCAAATAAAAATCCCCAAAAATATAAAATAAATAGAGACGGGTTTTGGGGTCGCTACATGAGACACATCTCCTAGTGTTTTTATAGGTTTGAGATATGTCTCTCAGTGTTTTTATAGGTCTGAGACACTTGTATTAGTATTTTTATAGGTCTGTGACATAGCTCTCAGTGTTTTATATGTATGTGACACGTATCTTAGTGTTTTTACAAGTCGAAGACATGACTCTCAATGTTTTTATATGTTTGTGACATGTATCTCAGAGTCTTTATAGGTCTGTGGCATGACTCTCAGTGTTTTTATAGGTTTGTGACATGGCTCTCAATGTTTTTAGAGGTATGTGATATGTTTCTAAGTGTTTTTATGTGTATGTGACATGTCTCTCAGTGTTTTTATAGGTATGTGACGTGGTTCTAAGTGTTTTAATTGGCATGTGACATGGTTCCAAGTGTTTTTATAGGTATGTGATATGGTTCTAAGTGTTTTTATTAGTGTGTGACATGGTTCTAAGTGTTTTTATAGGTATGTGATATGGTTCTAAGTGTTTTTATAGGTATGTGACATGACTTTCAATGTTTTTATAGCATGCGACATGTCTCTCAGTGTTTTTATACATTTATAATAGGGGAAATGACAATTTAGGGTCCAAAGTTTGGGGGGTGTGTGCCAATAGGGGTCTGATGTATCAATTTTGTCAATTTAGGGTCCAAAGTTAACAACGTTAGTCAATTAAGGGTTTTTGGACTAAGTTGCAAAGAAAATCCAGTTAAGTAACAGAAAAACTTAACTGGAGTTAGTTTTGGATGTTTGCCTGGGCTGTCATTTCACACACCGCTTATACAATTGACCCTAAATTTTCTTTCACTTTTATTATTATATTTTTGAATAATTTTAATTAATTCAAAAATAATAATAAATAAAATAATAAGCAAATAAAAAATTAAAGTGGTTTTTTTTGAAACCGCAAATAATGAAGTTATAAACCAGGAAAATTAATAATAAAAATAAAAAATAATTTTATGAATAAAATAAAATAATTGGAATACTAATATTAATAATGAAACAATACTAACCACCACCACAGAATTTTTTTTGTCCAAATCCCCACTTTCTTCTTTCTAAAAAAATAAAGTGGGGTTTTTTTTTTTTTTTGGAATATAATTTTTTTACACTTTTTCCTTTTTAAAAATTATACTTTTTATTTTATAGTGGTTCTAATGAAATAAATATTTTTACTGTATTTCTTAAAAAATATTTTAGGTAAATGACGTCTTAATTATTAGTTAATTTAATATAAAAAAGTAGTAAAATTTAATATTTCATTTTTTTTATTAATTTTCTTCATCTGAAATGACAATATGCTCATGCAAATAATCAAAACAAACTCCAGTTAAGTCCATGTCAAAACACGTGTGACTTAACTGGATTCCGTTAACAGAATCGTTAAAAAACCCTAACCTGCACAACTTTTGCAACTTTGGACCCTAAATTGACAAAATTGATACATCAGACCCCTATTGGCACACACCCCCCAAACTTTGGACCCTAAATTGTCATTTGCCCTTTATAATATGACTTTTAGTGTTTTTATAGGTTTGAGACATGATTCTCAGTGTTTCTAAGAGTCTGAGACATGATTCTCAGTGTTTCTAAGAGTCTGAGACATGAATCTCAAAGTGGGATGAAAATATGACTTGAAAATATGGCCTGGAAAGGGGGAGCACCCTTATAAGGGGTAGTTAGGGGTATTCTTGGCTATTTTTGTCCCTTGGGCTTTTGAGAAATTTAAAAAATATTGTGTCTTCTTTAGAAATAAAAGTTAGAATGAAGGGCTTTTAAGAAAATGTCCCAAAAAATTAACACAATTGTCCTAAATTTGTAAAGAAATGTTTTAATTCATATACAATATACTTATATACCCAAAAATATTGTGTTTCTTTATTAAATAAAAATAGCAAAAAACAAAATAGCAAAAAACTGACAAATTAGTTTCCCGTGCAAAGCACGGGTTAGCTACGGGTACTACTATATACAAGGCACACTATCTACAAGGCATGAGTAAATTACTAAACTACCCTTATATATATACTCAAAAAAATACCCAATTCCCAGTTTGAACAAAACACTCCGTCCCTCCATATCTCTCGCACACGACGCCGACGCCTCCTCCGCGTACAAATCGATGACAACCGCCAACAATGAAGAAATTACCCACCATCGGCGGCAAGTCCGGCGCCGGCGCCGCCTCCTCTACCGCCGGTACACAGGTAATTCCTAATCTATAACCCTAACTTTCAATTTGAAAACTCAACTTTACTTTTATGCCTAAAATCGATTATATAACGCTTAAGTGTAGTTTAAACCTATCCTAAATAGTTCTAATTGTGATTTCGTAACATAAATTGGGGTTTTTTTTGTTTGAATTGGATACGAATTGGTGGGTATAAAATTTGAACTGTCGGGGTGTGTTTCGTATGAACACACACGAGATACTTGTCAATATTTCGTGTATTAGCACACGAAATGTAAAGTGATGAATCAGTTTACATTTCGTGTGCTAATACACGAAATGTTTATGTGCATTTCGTGTATATGTACACGAGCTGATTCTCCCCATCTCGTGTATTTTCACACGAATTGTAAAATGATAAAACAGTTACATTTCGTGTTATAATACACGAGATGAGGGAAGCATCTCGTGTACATATACACGAAATCCACTCAACATTTCGTGTATTAGCACACAAAATAAAAACTGTGGTTGAAAAACTTGTAGATTGATGATTTATTGTTGTAGGTAATGTTTGTAGCACTGTTTGTTTGTCGAATTTTTTTAAATTTTTTGTTGTTAAATATTTCAACTAGAATTGTTGTTTATTTATTGTCTCTTATTTATTTTTTTTAGGGACGTAAACCTGCCACTGCCTCTAATAGAAAGAGGAAGGCCAAGGAGGCAGCTGCACTTAGAGAAGCTGCACGTACCAAAATGAGGCACGACAAGAATGTCGTGATTGAGCAGGCTGAGGATGATGAGACGGATAGTGAGGATTTAGAGCGTAGAGATTCTAGGATGGGCTCAGAGGGGTCGGAGGAGGAGTCATCTTATGGTACTCGTTCCGGAGGTGCATTTGTGCATGAAGCACATGGATCTGGTGATGATGATGATGATGACGAGGACGAGGAGGAGGAGGAGGCGGAGGAGAAGCTTTGAGGCCTCGCAAGAGGCGGGCTGCGCCGCGGGTGGCTAGAGGGGAGGCACGGGCCAGAAAGGGGAAAGAGGCTAAGGATGAAGAGTGGGAGCTTAAGAGTAACCCTGGTGGCGGCCCGGAGGTGTTTGAGTTGTTGTACGGGTTTGGTCATCACCGAGCCCGTAAGATCTGGGACAACGACATTTGTGAGCCGGTGTTGAAGCGCCAAACCAGGCAGCAGATTCTAGATAAGTAAGTATATGATTTGTTTATTAAATAGTTTTATTATTTGTTGTTAGTGTTTAAACCTCCTATGTTCCAGAAAAACAGTCCCATTTTGACTTTTTGTTCACAAAAAAATATCAAAATGGGACTGTTTTTCTGGAACAGAGGGAGTATTAATTATAATGTTTTGTTTGGAATCAACAGGTTCTCACCTGCTGCTGTACCGGAGGTTGATAGAGCTTGGTGGGCTCGTGTTGAGGGTACGGGCCTCCATTGTCTACATGATGCTACCATTCGCCAGCCTAGCATGGCGCTCCTAACGGCGTTTGTGGAACGGTGGTCTCCCGAGAGTAACACCTTCCACATGCCGTGGGGGGAGATGACGATCACTATGCATGATGTCACTCATATCCTAGGTATATTCTTGTTTGTTGTATATTTTTTTATCAATTTCATAAATTTTATCAATTTTATAAATTTTATCAATTTTATTAATTATTTCATTTTCAATTTATAGGTATCAGCTGTTTAGGTGCCCTGTTAAGAAGGTGGTTCCAGAGCCTAACCTAGCTGGTATCAGGACACGCCTTAAAGGCTGTGAGAAGGGCACGACCTACTATTTAGATGGCCTCCGCCGTTGCTTTGAGACCCCTTCCGACATGACCGATGATGAGCGTGCTTCCACGTACATCATGTTCCTCTTGGGCTCCACGATGTTCATGGACAAGACTCAGGATAAGATGCCCTCAGCCTACCTTTCATTGTGCGTGGATATTGATAGAGTGGGGGGTCTCTCCTGGGGGACAGCTGCGTTGGCATACCTATACCGGGAGTTAGGGAAGGCGTCTAGATATGGATGCAAGCAGATTGGAGGTTGTTTGAGTCTTCTAGAGGTAATATTTAACATTCCTTTAATAATTACAACATGTATTTATTGTTATAACATTGTTTACTTATTTATTTAATACATTTGCAGGCGTGTATATACGAGTACTTTCCGGTTTTCCGGAGAGATATTGACCCGTCATGGACGGAGGGCCAGCCGAGAGCTCGTAGATGGGTACGTACTGATACGGCCGGAAAGGAAATGCCCCATCTATTGAATTTCCGGTACACCCTGGACACGATGACGGTTGATAGGGTGAGTTAGTTATATTTAAAGTTTTACAAATTGTTATACTCCCTCCGTCCCAGTGAAAATGGCACTAGTGCTAACTTTGACCAATAATATGTTATTGGTCAAAGCTAGCACTAGTGCCACTTCCACTGGGACAGAGGGAATATTCTGTTGACGTTGTCTAACAAATTCATTTTTAGGTTTGTTGGAATCCTTACGGTACCACCCCAGAGGGGCTTTTGCCGGTCTCATACTTCCGAGGGGTTATACGCTTCCAGGATATCACCGAAGCGTATATGCCTGACCGTGTTACCCGGCAGTTCGGGATCCAGCAGAAAATCCCCAGAGACCTCTTGTCTTGAGGCCGTGATTGTTCGTTGATGGCTGGTCAAAAGGGGTACAAGAAGTCGTATGGAGCACGTGATGATCTTTGGGAGGAGTGGTTAGAGGACGGCTTGGGGGTTTTCAATGCAGAGCGTCGATGGGGGCCGTCCGTGAGTGCATCTGATCCTGTGACTTCTCATTATATGCCGTGGTTTCTGGCTAGGACTCATGTACGGATTACTAATCCGAATCATGATGGCCTAGTTAACGTTCCACCTCCGCCTAGGGTTGTAGAGGCACTAGATAGACTACTTGCGATGCTCATGGATGACAGGATACCCGCGGATGTCGTAGATGAGATTAGACAGGTGCACGAGCTATTAGGAGGTCCCCTTTAGGTACTATTTCCATTTTTATTATCACATTTCCATTCTTATGTTCCTTTATATTATCCCTCCGTCCCAAATTGATATTCCCAAAGTATAAATTGAATTGCTATTGTTTGTTTGTTGTTACTTTCATTTTTTGGGACGGATGGAGTATATTGTTGAATGGAATTGCTATTGTTTGTTTGCTCTGTGTGTGTGTGTGTTTCAGTTTTGGGACATATGGAGTATATTAAAGTTATGTTATCATTTTTGGGACGGATGGAGTATATTGCTGTGTGTGTGTGTGTGTGTGTGTGTGTGTATGTGTGTGTGATTGTTTATGTTCCTTTATACTATTTCCATTTTTTAGGGATTTTATTGTTTATTGTTTCAGTTTCTGATTTGTATTGTTTTAGTACTTTTGTTTTGGGACGGAGGTTGTAAATTAATGATTTGTAACCTTTAATTTCAGGTTGGAGAGGAGTATGCCCCAGGGATATGGACTCGTGACTGATTGATTGAATCTATGATTTGTAATTCTGGTTGGTAGTTTATGATGATGTATGATACATTGAAATTCCGGATTTTGGCACTTTGGTTAGGTTAATGAATGAGGTTTTGGCACTTTGGTAGTTTATTATGAGTTTGGATACATTGATTGAATTTATGATGTGTAATTATGGTTTGTAAACTTTTGATGTTTGGCACTTTGGGATATGTTAATGAAATTCTGGGTTAGTTATTGAAATTCTGGGTATGTTTCTGTTTCTTTTAAGTTTCTGTTTTTTTCCAGTACAGAGACCATCTCGTGTGCTTATGAGTTTGGATACATTTATTGAAATTCCGGGCTACCAGTTGTACCCAACGCTCTCATTCTAACATTGACTTCGATATGCCTTCGACACAAATGGTGTGCGGTCTCGGGAAATACTATTTGGACAACATTAATGAAAGCCAAGTCACGATCAGTTAAGAAAACTATTGGCATGTGGGGAGTATGAAAAAGACTTTGCAAATTTTTGAGTGCCCACGTGTAATTCTCAGTCTTCTCATTTTGGAGGAACGTATATGCAATTGTGAAATTCTTCCATGTTGAAGTAAATCCTATAATCTCAGGGAATGCCATTCCATAGCAGTTGGTGTTGTAAGTGCAGTCACCTTGTACTACATATGGAAAACAGTTAAGCATATCTGATGCTTGTGGGTGAGAGAAGAATATGTCACCGATCATGTCACTCTCATCGGCTTTCCTCATGAAGACGATATATTGCTTATCCTCGAGTAATTTTATGAATTGTTGAAGCGAGGATCTCCTTTGTCGTTCTTGTGACTTGCATTTTGTGAGGGCATTGTGGACGTGTTTCGGAGTACTCACGTTCTTCTCATCCTTCCTCTTTAACATTGTTAGAATGTTATTTGGACGCATCGAAGACTGACTTGCACTACACACCTCCTCATATTCAGAATTTGTCAATTTACCCAACGGATGACCTTCGGGATACGTTGGAAAGTCATGATTATGAGAACCATGCTTCACAACGTAACCCCATAACCCATCACCCCTTTCTTTGGCCCGGATTTCAAAATTGCACCCAATCTTCTTCGTACTAGTCAACCTCACATCGTTAGTTTTTCCGGACCTGTACTTGCCACCAAAATGGCATACAATCTTCGCGTAGCCTAGGATCTTGCCACTTGTCTTCCTCGAATCTCCTATATAAAGGGTTATATTTTGACGGGCCGCGATATCTCGTACGTGTTTAAGAAGCTCATCCCTATTTGAAAATAATAGGGATGTATCGAATTGATCACTGACATCGGGTCCCTACAAATTGTATTACCATCAATTAGAAAATTGCAAATAAAAAACAGGCAGTAATACATTTCGTGTTCGTTTACACGAAATGTTAAGAACCAGTTCGTGTATGTTTATACGAGATGGTTTTGCACATCTCGTGTAAAACTACACGACCTAACTAATCACACTATATCTCGTATGCGTTCATACGAGGTAGTACATTACCACTCGTGTAAGCACACACGACATAATAGAATATAACTCGTATGATCGTACACGAAATCAAGTAATATCAGAATTTAAAAATCCAATCTTGAAAAACAATTTAGTTTCAAGATTGGATTTTTATTGTGATTTTGATCATAACACCAAATATAACTTTAAAAACTTGCTTCATTGCAGCTTGGATTTTGATTTTGATGTGGAGAATTTGGTGGCAAACCTTCTTCTTCAAAAATATATTCTACAAGATCAAGATTAATTTGATCATAAAGACTTAAAGAATGTTGTGGAGAATCCATAATATGGTGTTAGATGATTTGAGAATTAATGATAATAATGTGTATAAATTGATGGGTGTTAAGAATGGTAATATTTGTGAAAGTGTATATCAATGGTGCATGAGTGTTAACAATGGGTGTTAGAGGTAGGGTTTATGGGGGGTTTAAATGTTCTGGGTGTATCTCGTGTGTATAAACACGAGACACTATGGTACTTCGTATAAAGTTCATACGATATTGTTTTGTTTCTGGTATTGATCTCGTATGAACAATACACGAGATATAATATCTTAACTCGTGTATAGTTCATACGAAATGTCTTAATACATGTCGTGTATGACCACACGAAACACCTTATCAAAAAGAGAAATTTAATTATAAATAAATGTGGTAGGTTATATGATATTGTATGATGTTGGTTCATTCATATATGTAATCATTGTTTGTTTTCCAACTTATTATAAGAAGAACCATATAATCCTGATTAGCAAATATGATAATTTCAAATACATAATCTTGAGTAAGTGGTATTCCTCTAATGTACAACTTATCATTAACCTCGTTTGGCAAATCATCGAAACAACTTAACTCGTTATATAACATGTTTAATTACCTCTTTAAATATAATCTTGATTAGAAACATAACACCACAATCATTTGTTAGGGGATTATAAATAAAGTGGTATCACTTAAATGTGATAGATTATATGATATTGTATGATCCAATATGACGTTTGTTATTTTTCATGTTTAAGTGTACAAATTTTGCTCAATTAACAACACAATTCAATAATTTAACATAGCATATGCGTATCATTAACATCGTGTTGCAAATCATCGAAAAACACCTTCATTTTGACATGTCGCATGAATATACACGAGCATAGGGCTTTATATCGTGTGCTTTAATACGACATGTGTGACAACATGTCGTATGAACTATACACGACCTGTTCATATGCCTTTCGTGTATGTGTGACAGAGTATAGTACATTTCGTATAAATTCACACGACTGGGCATTTTTATACAATTGGTCTATCTCGTGTATTAGTACACGACATGAAGCCTTCAAGTCGTCCTTTTGCTCACGACACGCGAAAGATAATTTTACCATTATTAGTACCTTATATGTAGTATGCCTTGTATATAGAATTTACCGTTACGTAGTATTAACTTTTAAAACGGCTTCTATTAGAGACGGAGGGAGGGAGTAATTACTCTCTTGTTCGGGGAGGGTATTGGTGCATCTAATAAGTGGGTAGTATAAATAAGCCCTCTAAATTAGGCGGGAAAAGAAACCCTAAACCTCTCGGTCAAAGATACCAAAGAAGAGCATTTCCATTCCCAGCTTCCGAACATCCTCCGATGGGTATCAAGGTAGGCGTTTCATCGAATTTTGTTTCATGATTTCAAAATTTTCCGACCTAATTTGTTTCTCACCTCACTATTCGATTCATTTCAGGGTTTAACGAAACTTCTGGCGGATAATGCCCCAAATGCCATGAAAGAGCAGAAATTTGAGAGCTATTTCGGTCGGAAAATAGCCATTGATGCCAGCATGAGCATCTACCAGTTCCTCGTACGCACACCCCTCCATTTCGATTACTAAAGTTTATCTGTCTTCCTGTTTAATACAATTACATATAGTAAATTAGTTTCAATGATGTAGATTGTTGTGGGGCCGTACTGGTGCTGAGATGTTAACTAATGAGGCTGGTGAAGTTACCAGGTACATTCGATTTCCCGATTTTGATATTTATGTACTACTCCCTCCGTCCCAAAATACTTGCAGTTCTAGGATAGATTTTTTGTCCCAAAATACTTGCAGTTTTGTAGTTTCCCATAAAACATTGGCTCATTTTGGCTAAACTGCCCTCATTTATGATAGGTAGTTGTGACTGTAAAATCATTTAATTGTCTTGGTATTTGAACTATTCAAAGGGTAATTTAGGGGGTGTTTGATGTATTAAGCACTTGATGTTTGATGCTTAATGGATTGTGCCTTGTTAACATTGAGCTTTACATGTTGAAAGTTCCATGAGGCTCTTATTGGTTAAGCAATGATTTTGATTCTCAATCATTAAGAGCCTCACGTAACCTCCAACATCTAGACCTCAATGTCATCAAAGGCACCCTACCTCTAAAATATACCTTGCAATCTATTAAGCATTAAGCATCAAGTGCTTAATACATCAAACACCCCCTAGTCTAATTGATATGTATTGATTGCTTTTCTTAATGTGTGCAAAGTGCAAGAACTACAAGTATTTTGGGATAGAGGGAGTATAAAAGATACCACTGAATTGTAGTTTGAAAGAGCAATATTGTTCGATATGAAATTTCAAAGTCAAGTCAACTAATTGTCTAGTGGATAACTGGATACTCTACAAATACTGTCTCAATCGGAAAACTGTCCCACTTGAAGATAAGTTTCCAATTTGGACGGTCATGTTCAACTAAGTTATTCTCAACCTTCATTTCTGATATTACTTGAATCATATGTACTCTCCTTGTTTTGAATTCAAATGTTTGGAGGGCAATTTTGAGACTAAACAATTGACAACCAATTTCCTTAATTTGCATGTTTGGTCAATCCACTTCACATATTCAAGTGTGACAGAGTTAGTACTAGTTCTAGAAAGTTATTTTCGGATATTTAAAGTAGTTTTTTTTTTTTTTTTTTTTTGGTGGGGGGGGGGGGACAGAGGGAGTATTTGATCTTTTTGGAGGATAAAATTATAACATTTGTAACTAGCCCCAAGAATCACGGATTGCGATATTTGTAGTTTTTAAAAGAGAAATAAGTTTGTACTGAACTTTCACTCAAGAAATGGTTGATGCTCATAACTTAGTTCCTTGGGGGATATTATCTGCGGGGAGTTTTAGTTACAACTCATTGTTGATTTTTTTTGTTACTATATTTATATAACACAGTTATTTGTTTTCTCGGTATTTGTTGGCTAAGTAATATGCTGTATTGTCTGGTTTGTAGTCACTTGCAAGGCATGTTCAATAGGACAATCAGACTTCTCGAGTCAGGATTGAAGCCAGTGTAAATGTTTTCTTATCCATTACTTTATAGCATTACCTTTCACAATTTATGTTTTGTTAAATGTGGCTTGCCTTTGTTTCAGCTATGTTTTTGATGGTAAGCCTCCAGACCTGAAGAAACAAGAGCTTGCAAAGCGGTAATTTGATTTTGTCCATTTGGTTGTTCATGTACCTTCAGAAAAATGACAATCATGAATGAAGCAACTGCTAGCTTTTTATGACTTTCATTTTCAACTTGTATATACAGTTACTCTAAGAGGGCAGATGCCACTGAAGATTTGAACACGGCCATGGAGGTAGAATAGATATTCTATGTTGATTAACAAACAGTTCTTTATTTTTATTCTTTTTACGTAACATCTCATAACACAACACTTTTGTCATCTCATTATAGACGGGCAATAAGGAAGACATTGAGAAATATAGCAAACGGACGGTTAAGGTGAGCAGTTATCTCATCTCCTTTTCCTTGTGCAGTAGCTTATAAAGCTTAAACAGTAAAATTGTTGGTCATCCGCATTTTATTGTGTCATTGGGAGAATCATTTTAACAAAATTGGGAAGTGCACTGTTAAAAAGATTGTTTGCTAGCTAGTCAGCTAATGATTTTCTGCTGGAGACTAATCCATAGGGTTCTCCCTTTTGCTTGAAAGATTATCCAGGAAATTTGAACTTCTATTTTCCATTAGTTATTAACATGCAATAAACTTAGTAATAGTTGGTAGCTCATGTAGTGTTACAATCAACTATAGGAACAGAGTTCTACATGACATTTATGACATAAGAAATAAATGTTAAACTGTTACATTTGGATATTGTTACCGGACTTGTTATGATTAACTTGTTGATTTTAAGAATTGACTGTATCAAAAGGGACTATCTGTACCAAGTCCTATAAATATTACATGCAGTAGATTCTAATCAGTATCTAAACAAAAGATATGTTCCGAAATGTTACAATACTTTTAAGTAATGTCATTTTTTCTGTCACCGTCTATTGCTCTAAGTGAACTGAAGTGACTCACAAAAGTTAATAGTTTAGGTTGTTTTTGAAGTCTTTTCTTTGTTCATTCAGGCCTTTTGAAGTTTAATCTGCTTAAAACTTAGTAATTGCATATAATGTACACGACCATAGGGTCTTGGATATGCGAGCTCGTGATCTATCAAGCACAGATCATACAGCTCTTTAAACTACTCAAAATGGCAGTAAGCATGTTAACAGAGCTATTCTCCAGTATGGTCTACCTGGAAAACTACACAAGCAATTGAATTTCTCATATGGGAATAAGATATCATCTCCTTATTCTTAGTAAAGTTTTTGTAATTTTCAATTACCAAACTGCAAGTATATTTAACATATTTTTAAAGTTTTCGTATGCTACACTAATTCCCCTGGCTACTCTTTATGTATATTTGAAAGTAACATTGTGATATTATTGGAAATACGCGACCATGAGCTATGTCCACGTACTTGTATACGTTCCCCCAACCTTTGGATCCTTTTGAGCTGAGTTCATGTAGTCCAATCTTAATTGTTTTTATAGATTGGCTTTTAGCAATTATGTCACTAACACCCACGAGCCGCACCCGAGTCCATGCGTAGCATAAACCGTAACAATATAAAGCTATAGTAGTATGTTAAGAGTTTCATGGGAATGTAAACAAGGCATTTTCAGGTTCTCTATGCTCTTATCGCGTTTGTACTCAAAATACAAGCTCTGCCCGTAACCTTATTTGTTGTTAATTATCAAGATAGACCCACTTACTAGCTCTGTTTGGTGCTTCCAACTCAAAACTCGTTAATCAAGTATTCATCATTACAGATTCAAAATGCTTCATCGAGGAGTAGCCATTTCATACAACCTCATTCATTTCTACCAAATAATTCCATTGTTACACTTACACAAACTCAGAACTTAGCTGTACTTCTAATTTGTTGGTAATCCCACCTAACAGTACAATGTGTACTAACAGAGAAAAAGTAAAGTTTGATTGTTAACGAATACCACAAAGGGACCTATTTTGCTATTTAAGGCAAGTATTAATCACTATGCATTAGTAGGGGATGACGTTAGTTATAAAATCTTATCAGTGAAGTGGAAACTGGGGAATCCCAAGTGTTATGTGCTAGGCACACCGCACATGCCTTTTAAGTTGAAAGGATAGTTTTTATTGTGCAAATGCTAGACAAGCTACTTCAAGAAATTGAAAGTTGGGTAGCTAGAAATAAACATGTTAGCAACATAAAAAGTTAAGATGATATGCTGTAAACTAGTAAATATCTAATCTGAAAAAAAAATAAAAAATACAAGAGAGATTTTAAAAGTCTCCCCCAAGAAGTGACTAAATGAGAGAAAATTGTCTGAGATGGGTTAGACACATTGAACATAGATCACTAAGGGTACCTATTAGAATGGTGTATATAAGTTGGTTGTATCAGTATTAGTAACAAGACCAGAGGTTTGGGAAAAACTAACATAGACAACAATAAGTGAGAGAGATGTATGGACATGGCTTATTGTGTTCTCACATGGACTAAATGGACTTTGTCAAGACGGATTGTAGATAAATCCGAGTCATTGAGTCAAAGGCTGAGGTCGCGTTTACTCCAATTATGTCTGTCGTAGCTTGCCTTTCTTTCATTAGAAGGTAGAATTACCTTAATTTGAGCCTACTTGTTCTCTCCATTTTTGGATACCTGCTAGTGTCAGCTGTGGTCTCAAGGAGATTATTAGTGATTTCTTTGGCGAGGGAGTCTAAGAGGTGTGAAGAGTTATTTACTTGTTTATGAAGATGTGCCCTCAAGAGGAAGATGGTTTTGTGATATGGAACCTGATTTTCAGACATTCCTTGTTGATAAGTGGATTTGGCGTTCTCTCTTTGAGAAGCATGCTGTTTGACATAAAGTGATTAAGAGCAAGTTTGGTGCGCTAATTTCAAAATGCGTGGGATGATAGTATCAGAAATTCAGACATCATATATTCCTTTCTTTTACTCATCCATTCAGGGTAGGTAATGAAGCCTGTATTTGGAATAGATTGTTTGGGAAAAGGGTCGGTCCTGGTTCTATTTCTTGAGTTTCTTCAGACTCAATTTAGAGGTTTTGAAAAAAAGATAGGTGGTGGGTTGTGGCAATGTGTGGTCTTTGCTGACTCGTCTTGTGCATGGAGAATGGACTGTGAGAAAGTCTTGGACTTTTGGAAATCAATTGCTGTCTTTGTTTCTTTTGTGGGAAAGAGATGCTCTATGACATCTGTCACATTGGAGAAGGGAGCCTTCAAGTTAGTGCCCCTCTCATAGTTTCAGCCGGGTTAGAGCACTTAACTGTCTAGTATGCTGGCTTCCTAATAGTTCATAATTTTGATGTACCTCTTGTCTGTCTTTTGTACCTTTTGCGACAATTTCTGTGTACCCTCAACGTTAGGCCATCTGGTTCTTGCTTTTGCAGGTGACAAAGCAACACAACGATGATTGCAAGAGACTTCTAAGACTCATGGGAGTACCTGTTATTGAGGTATCATCAAAATAATTTTTGATAGATGTGTCATAAGGTGTATGCAACAATATATGGCTGTCTCATTGTAATGTTAGTTTGTGGTGTTTTGCAACTTACCTTAATTAACATTGTTCTTCAAGGACCAGTCTTTCTTCATCTCGAAAACAAATGAAAAGAAAAGCAGATAAAGGAAACAGAAAGAATAAGCTATATATCTGACATCTCTTTCTGTTCTTGTGGATTTCTTAGGCTCCTTCTGAGGCGGAGGCGCAGTGCGCAGCACTTTGCAAATCAGATAAGGCATGTATCTCACTAAATGTGGTAACTTGTCCCATTGAGTCCTAGTAAATATAGTTGGAATAATTACGCTCTGACGGTTTAAAACAATGCAGATATGTTGCATCTAGAAATTAATAATTTATTTTTTGGTTCACAAGATATGTTCTGTGACTTTTCAGTGCTTAGTGGGAGTCTGTTCTTGTGGTTTTTCATCTTCTATTTAAAGTGATTTTTAAGTTCGTTTAAAACGAATACCCCCCCCCCCCCCCGTTCTATAACACCTTGCATCATTTTACTTGGATAAGAGAATTATGGAGAGAGTATATATATTTCAAAGTTTTTTGATTGGGAAAAGTGGTTGTGAGTATGATAAGTGGGGTAGGATTTGCAAGTGGGCCATAGGATTTTAGTGTGTGAGTATGACAAGTGTGGTAGGGTAAATAAAAAAGTGGACATTTTAGGGAAGGGGACTTAACAATGGAACACCCAGAAAGGAAATTGCTTCAAGGTGTTATGGGATGAACGTAATGTCTCTTAAGTTCTTCTTGATCATTGTCATTGTCAGGTCTATGCTGTGGCCTCTGAGGATATGGATTCTCTAACTTTTGGAGCTCCTAGATTCCTCCGCCATTTAATGGATCCTGCCTCCAGGAAGATCCCTGTAATGGAATTCGAAGTTTCAAAGGTGCTGATAAATAAGTATATCATTTATTGAGCAAATGATGACTTCTTGAAGGTTACTTTCACTGTGTTGATGCTGTTATTATCTCAGGTTCTGGAGGGGCTAAATCTCACCATGGATCAATTTATTGACTTGTGCATCCTTTGTGGGTGTGATTATTGCGATAGCATAAAAGGTACTGTCTATACATATGTATGCGTGCTTGTGTGTGTTTGTATTCTTTGTTCACTTTAATATTCTAAACATTTTTCTAGATAGCTTGTAGTGGACTCCAGGTGCATCTTAGTTTCATTTATATTTTTTTTTTCTTTCCAAAAGCTGGTTAAGCTTGTCACATTCTGCTTGAAATGGCATCTTATACGCATGCTTCTCCCTCATTTTCCGAAGAGTCATATTGCACATTGACAGAATTAATGGTTTGTCTAGATTATGAGTGAACTCCTTTTTATGATGCTTCCTTTCACGTTTGCATCCTCGCTAGTTGGAACCTTGTGTTGAGAGTGGAGTCCTAAAACCATGAAAAGATAGAGGAGAAGCAGAGTCTAAATCATAGGTGAGTTGGTGGAGATCAAGGAGTAGTAAAAAAGGAGAAGGAAACCGAAAAGTGCCAGAGCAGGAGGTGCTCGGCGGAGCAGGGGATATAACTCGGTCGAGCAGAAGGGCGCACGCACGAGGAGGCCGCGCAGAAAGCTTGGAATGATTTTTTGGGCTGGTGCTCGGCCGAGCACCATAAAGGACTCGACCGAGCATGTTGGGGGACAGTCCAGATCTTCTTTTAGTTTCCTATTTTGACAAGATCTCTTCCATGTATTGATTTAGGGTTTCTCCTACACCTAATTAAATATTGTTTCGTCCAAAATATTGGGTGCTTGCTTTGTGCTTGTAGGAGAAAGTTAGGATATACAAGAGAGCCACAAAAATAGTGTCAAGGAAGGGGTCGGGGGCCTAGGAGAGCCGGGGAGGGGGGGCGATCCTACAACCCGGCCATGACCGTGTTGTGTGTGTTCTTGGGGATGAGAGATAATATGTGTGAGGGTTGTTCTTGGAGGGTAGCCATGCTAGATCTTAGTGAGTCCATGTGCAAATTGTAACAATCTCATATTATTATTATAGTGATATCCTGGCTTGGTGCCCCTAGGTGTAGTCATGTGTTGACGAATTGGCATATCAAATTATGGTGTTATTTCTTTCATATGTTATTTATTCTCCATATTTGGACTGCTAGTATGGGCTAGGCGGATATGTGAGATCCCCGCAAATCCCCTACAACTCGTACCTTTTAGGTGAAAATTTCCAACACAACTAAACCCAACTCAACCTTTCTCGTGATTACTGGGGATCTGCAATTTTAGTTCTCTTGTCATTTCAAGGGGAAATTAATGCCAGGCATTTTTGTTTCCAATGCCAAAACATGCATTCACTTCAGTTTACTGGGTCCGTTGTAGCTTGGTTCAGGGGATCTAGAATAGCCTGCTATCTTATCTATTTGGGAAGTACTTATATATTTGACTCCTTTCTTAGTTCAAATATGAGTATGGATCCCGGATGGTTGCTTGCTGTTAGCACAATGCATGCAGCTCTGGTTGCTGGTTGGACCAATTCGATGGCTCTATATGAGATTATGAGTTAGAGAGCTGATGAGAGAGACAGAGAGAGAGTGTGTGTGTGTGTTTTGGGAAGTCGTAGTTTTCATTTCACTGGATTACTGAGAACTAAAGAATCAACTGTTTAACAAAGTTTTAACTGACGCCAATAAGCCTTAGCTCCCACAACATAGACCCTTGCCTTCCTTCAAGAAGTTCTAGGGTTCAATACCCACCTCCCCCGTTGTCAAAAAAAGAAAAGAAATGGTTCTAACGGACTAATTGATCACAGCTACAACTTACCACTGACTTGAGCAGAATAACAGAAAACTAACAAACTACTCCCTCCGTCCCATAAGAAGTGTTGCAGTTGACTTGTCAGCGTTTTTAATGAATGTGCTCTACTTGTTTGTGAATTACTTGTACTATGGTAACACTGCACTGAAACTATTTCCTTGCTTAGAAACTCGATACTTATTTTGGGACGGACCACAAAGAAAAACGTTATTACGGGATGAAGAGAGTATGTAACGTGGTGTTCAGTACTTAATCTTGACATTCTTAGTAGTTATCTGAAGAGGTCTTTTGTTGCTGGAGCCTGGATCATGAGAACCATCAGTATGCCCATCCTTTTCATGTTGAATGGTAGGATTAGAGTGGTTTTTAAATTGAAATAATATTGTGGTTAGGTCAGCTGCATGGTCAGGCGTAGGAGCAGGAAAGCATTGTGCTCATGGATGTGCACTCAACAAGAAACTAACTATTGCTAAAAGACCTGTTACATGTGAATACGGAAACTGAAGTTACAAATTCATTTTATGGTCACAGCACTGGAGGATAATTTCTAATCGTCAATAGGACCAACCTGATGTCCTGAATTGGAGAAACTAGTCTCACTCTCTTGTCTGGCTACTGAGAACGAGTATGAGAAATTATGCAGGGAATAAAACTGTGCGCAGGGGTGGATCTATTAAGGAACGAGAGGGGGCGACGGCCCCCACTGAATTTCCCAAAAAAAAATAAAAATGAAATAAATGGTTATATATTTTAATTGTTACAAGAGAGCATACATTTTCGTTTGCCACAGTGGTTGAGCGAGCATTCTAATACTTGAAGGTTCCGTGTTTGAGACCTACCCACTGCCCTCTTCTTTATTTTTCCTCATTATTCATGGAAACCCACTAAAACTGCTTTTATTAGTAAAAACCCACTACAAACTGGTTTTATCTCTTAATAATGTAGAGTTTAAAAGAAAAAATATACAGTTTATTATATTAATATATATAAATACATTATAAATGTGCCCAGAAATCTGCTGTTACCTTTTCTTTTCAATTCAATTTGATGTTGGGTTTTTTCTAATGCAATTTGTTGCTGCTCTATCAGTAAAAGCATGCTAGCGCATACTCCTCCGTCCCATTTATATTATCCACGTTTGACATTTTTGATAAACACAAGTAGATTTTGACCCTGCACTATAGTCAATCTAATCATTTAGTGAGATTTTAATAATTGTTAATGATAAAACACTAAATAATGAGCAAAAATTACCTTTATTTTTTGCATATTTATATCATTTTTATTATATAATTAACATTATAAAATAAAATAAAAATTAAATAATGTCGCAGTCGACGCAATGTGAATTTTTTTTTGGCCCCCACTGACCACAACTCCTGGATACGCCACTGACTTTGCGTGATGATTAATTTAACTTTGTATCTAATCTTTGTACAAGATTAAATATTTGCAGCCATACTCCGGTGTTCTGAACTTTGGAGATAGCCTGTCTTACACTCAGCAAACTCACATCACGACTAACTCACATAAAAAAGAATCCTCAACTTTTCACTATTGGAATATTTGAAAACAAGTTTGTTCGTGTATGACTATTCTTTTAGCCTGCGGTGTGGAGTGATGACTTTGAATGCCCCGGTTGCATGAAAACGAGCTAACGCGTATGGTGGTTATAAGAAATGACCTATCTCGGCTCGGGCTCGGCTCGTGAAATCTCGAGCTCGAGTGGGCTCAAGGTATAACTAGACTAGACTTGAGCCTGAACTGGTTGTCAAGCTCGTTTTGTTATCGAGTCGACCATTACTCGTTTGGCTCGTTAAAAGCTCGAATTGTATTAGTTCTCGATCGATTCAAGCTCGAGCTCGACATGATAAGCTTGTTAAAACTTAAACTTTTGTTTACGAACTCGACTCAATAATCTCAAACTCGACTCGATAAGCTCGAACTCGTGTAGGTAAGCTCGTTAAGAACACATTTTTTACAGGAAAAAAGTCTAAGCTCGAGCTCGGCTCGATAGAACTCGAGTTCGATATCGACTCAAGTTGTTCGCGAACGACTCGAAAATCGTTTTGACTCGAGTTCGGACGAATGCTCGAGCTCGACACCCCGAAGCTCGACTTGGCTCGGCTCAGTTACAACCCTACCAACGCATGATTATAGAAGTCAATAGCCGTAAGAAAAGATTTACATCATTGGCGAGTCGGTGCTTTCTTAGTCCTTTTCTTCTCTCCTTTTGCATTCAACAAGACAACTTTCTTTTTATATACTCGTTAACCTTTGCTTATTCTGGTTACATGATGCATCAAATAGCATTGCATGTCCTTTGTAATTTATTGACTCGCTCTGTTGCAGTATAATTGCCGTGTTTGGTTTGTCAAACTTTTTATGGATGGTTGTTTGTACCATTGTAAAATCGCACCAAAACTATACGCTTTTCTAACCTATCTGGGACATAGGAAAACGGAAAATGCAACAACTAAGACTAGGGAAGTATTTTTTATTATTATTATTTTACACGATGTATCAAATTCCACATCATTTCCTTTATTATTATTTTTTTTATCGTAAGTAGTGATTATGAACATATATTTTTACATTTTTCAAACCTATCATATTCAGCATTCTCATGCTTTTGCCTTAGGAATACAGTGGAATTAACAAAATATTTACGAGGTTCTGTGAATTTGATTTTCAATATCGCATCCTTGCTTATACATGATTGGCTGCTGTCTAATTTTTTCTTCAATCCTCCATGATTTAATTGTTGTCACTTTTGAGAAGTCCTTGCTCTGAAATCTCTTGCTATTCATCAGGTATTGGCGGTCAGACTGCGTTGAAGCTTATCCGTCAGCATGGTTCAATAGAGAGTATTTTGGAGAATATAAACAGAGAAAGGTTGTGCCTTATTTTGTTCTTTTCCAGTTCTTTTTCTAAATTGACAGAAAAATCGAGTGACAGATTGATTATTAATGCTGTCTTATTTATCTTTTGTGATTTATATACTACCCACGTCCCAAAATACTTTTTGTTTAAGGAGCTAAAATTCGTCCCAAAATACTTGTTTTCTTGCCATTACATATGAATCATTACCATTGTTTACCAGTATACCTTTCTTTATGATTATGAATTAGTCATTGTAAAAGTATTTAATTACCTAGGTACTTGAGTTATTCTAAGGGTAATTTAGTATATTTATGTATCTATTGCATTTTTTAATGTGTGAAAATGTCTTAAACAACAAGTATTTTGGAACGGAGGGAGTAATTCACAAGGGACTTCATAGAGCGTATACGTAGTTGAGCATTCTCTGGATTATATTTACTGTTTTCTCTCTCGATGCAGAACTCCTTGCATAAAGTACACCAAATCTCAGTCTTGTGGACATATCCTACAAGTTTACTTATATTTATTTTCTCCCTTTCCCTCCCCACTCTCTTCTTTCCTTTCTAAGTCGTCATATTAAAAGAAACTCACAGTTCCATAGGAGGTGAATAATGTCATGTCATTTTTGAATTATTTGGTTAACGAAGGTTTTAATCATTGAAAGTAGTCACCATTAGATTCATTTAGCCATTCCTTAAGAGGGTTGTCTTACTTTCGGTCAGATGTAAAAAGACTTTAAGAGAAGCTTGTATTTCACGCTGCAGGTTCCTTTTTAGTTTATAGAAGAAGGAAGTGTTTTGACATTGAAGAAACAGTGAAATTCCAAGTTCATTATTATTCTGTTTCATTCTATGAGATGACTACATCAGCAGCTTCACAAGTGTAATGCATGTGTGACAGTATAGTGGAGATGAATCACAGGGTGGGCTATCTGGCTTGTTTCCTGCGTGGGTGGGGGGTTGCAATGAATACATTTGACAAAGTGGTCTGCCATGAGCTCATCTTCTTTGTCATACAACATCATCAATACCGGATGCCACAAGATTGATTTTTGCTCGAAGTTGTTCTTGTTCCTATGGTGGAATTCAGATGGTTCATGTTGGGTTTGACTGAATTGTCGAGAAAGGACCATTAATATCGGTATTGGTGCCTTTGGGTTTATACTTAAATAAAATTAGGGGTTGCTGCTAGTGGTTGATAATAGGTGATGTTCTTTGCGAACACATGTTATAGCGAGTACTGATATGTGTGTGTGGGTAGATCATAGATAGTTGCAACAAGAATGCTGGTATCTCCCATATGGATTTACATTTTATAGATGTGTAGATTGATCCGAGTGGGTGGAATGTTAAAGCAAGGGACCGGTTTGACTTAAAGAATTTCAATGACGAAATCTAGTGTCCCATATGTAGGGAATAAAAAATGCGAAGTTTATATATTGACTGTATATGATCTGTTTGCAATTTCTTTCGTTGCTCCCATTTTCTCTGTCAACAAAATAAGAATTAAATGTGGATTGTTTTTCTCGTATTGAATACATTTTTGTTTTAGTTGTTAATATTTATATTGCTAAGTAGCAGTACTCTCCCTAGGGCTTTAGCAGGCGTAACTAATAAAAAACACCCTTATTAGGAACTGACCTTAAGAAACCATTGTACTAAGGGAAAAATGAATGGCATTAATGTTCTTGGCCAGAGGAGGGTCATGGATACCTTAGCGTTAAATGATTGTTATGTTACCACATGATATTTAGTATAGGTAATCTGGATTGATTATTCTCTCCTCTTCAATCTTCCTTAGAGATCAACTTGCATTTGTACGCTTTTGATGTAAAGTTCTCTGAATGTGCAGATACCACATACCTGAAGAGTGGCCATATGAAGAGGCTCGGCGCCTTTTCAGAGAACCATTAGTATCTGAGGGTGATGAGGTGCTTGAGCTCAAGTGGAATGCTCCTGACGAAGAAGTAGGATTTATTTAAAATATTTGCTCCCATTTTTATTTTGTTATTTTGTTAATGTTTCTAATGCTAAAATTTTATTTTGTTTCTTTGTAGGGGTTGATAAACTTCCTGGTGAATGAGAATGGGTTCAACAGTGACAGAATAACAAAGGTATCACTAGTAATTGACTTCAATTTTTTTCTAATATACTTTTCCTTTTGAAAACCCTTGATGTACATTTAGCTTCATTGCACTCATGTTTAACTGCATCTGAATCTTGACATATCTCAGGCAATTGAGAAAATTAAAGCTTCTAAGAACAAATCATCACAGGGCCGGTATGAAATGTTTAAATTGGTTTAGTTTAGTTTGTAGTGTATTTTCTGTTATGGATCCATGATATACTGTTGTTTTCTCTCTCTCTCTCTCTCTCTCTCTCTCTCTCTCTAACAGATTGGAGTCATTCTTTAAACCGGTTGTTAGCACATCTGCTCCAATTAAAAGAAAGGTATGCTTCTAAAAGCATCTCTAGTCTTGTTTTAGCACGTATCTTTTGATGCAAATGAGAGCATGTATTTTCTACATATGAAATACTTTACTTATAGAATATATCAAGTAATTTCAATCATTGCATATTATTGGCATAATTAAGATGTGTCTGCGCAGCTCCATCCCTTCCCTTAGAATCTCATGCCAGTGTTTTACTGCGTTGCTAAAATTGTTTGGCTTATGCAAGTGTTCCGTATGTGACTGCGTATTCTGCTGATGTTTGTATAGGATCTTGTTGGGAAATCTTGTTCTCTTAGGCTAAGCAACTTCATTCTTTTTCTTAAGATCTCACGGTAGTGTTTTATCACTTTTGTCTTATGAATATGCATTATAGTTTGTATGTTAGAGAACCTTTGTGAAAAGTGAAACAAAAAGACCAAAGAAAGAGAAGGTATAAAGGTACTTTCATTGTATAAATGTACATACTCCCTCCGTCCCGTAACAAATGTTACTACCCAAAATGGACAAATTATATTACTGTTATATTCAATGTGACACACTTGTCATACTCAACAATCATCCCACTCACAATTTTTACCACACTTACAATTCCTACCCCACTTTATATACTCACAAGTCACAACCCCACTCCACTATCAATATTATACTCCCTCCGTCCAAAAATGAATGTCCAATTTTTTTTTTAAAAAAAATGGCTCTTGATCACGAGCAAATTCGAATTTTTTTCTTACGTTCATTCTGGGACGGAGGTAATACTACTTTTCCTTAATTCCCGTGTTTTCCCTTTTGGTAAGATTTGTTATGGGACGGAGGGAGTATTTTTTGGGAAGTCTAGTCCTGATAGACTACCATAATTTTGGATACACTGGATGACAGGGGACTAAATGCAGTCTCGGATCTTCAAAACCGGTTATCAAGATTAAGATGTTCTCTCGAGCATCTGTGCAATCCCATACCATAGGCATCCTAAGGCCTCCAAATCTGAAATCCGGGTTCCAAGCACTGCATGCTGTTATCTAGTGATGTCTACTTCAGCTCATGAAGGTGCAAAGCACGGTGAACCTGTGTTTTTTATCTGCTTTACTTCTCAATGTGGATTTGCTTTTACTAACTGAATGACTTTAGTTCATACGAAAAGCTGTCAACTTTTCCGGATTGACATTGGACTATAAATCACCTTACAGAATGTTTTCGACTTGAGATTGAAGTTGCTAGTCTGGAGCTCTTGGTGGTCTACTAATTGATAATTGCACTGGTGAACTAGTAATTAAGAAGTGAGTTATTGATTAGTATTGACGGCTCGGTAAAGATGTGGCTTGCCATTGTTTCCTTAACTTGAAATGGACCTTAACGTTGAGCTATAACTTGTAATCGGCACAGATCTATTTCTTACAGATGTCTGAGGCCATATATTATAGGCTAGATTACAAATAAGGGCCTAAAATTTGGGGGTCGTTCGTAGAAAGGGGTCGGATGTGTTAAATTTGGTTTAGCGTGCTTAGGACATGATAACTGAACTGGATTTTCTAACTTTAGACCCTTATTTTCTAGTTGTGAAACATCTGACCATTTTCTACAAACGACCCACAAACTTTAGGCCCTTATTTGTACTTTACCCTATATTATAGTACCGACTGCTGAGTATGTTTCAAGGCTTGCAGTGCTCTCTCTTAGAAAAACTTTTGGAGAGATGGAACTAATCCAGCAAGCAGAATTTGTTCCTGTAGTTAAAAGTTTATCTGTCCCTAAATGAATGTCCAAATTTCATTTTAAAGGACATCTGAAAATCTCTATATTTCATTGTGGCAAAGATTCACATATAATCTTCTTTCCAAACATTTAGTTTTGCAAATATAAAGAGACTAGTAAAAAAAAATTTGGTAAAAGAACAATTAGGAACAAAGTTATTTGTAAAAAATACATTGATTTTGGGACAAAAAATTCTTGAAAATGGACATTCATTTAGGGACAAAGGGTAACACTCTAAACTTGCATGCTGCATTAAAAATACATTTACGTCCAGAAATATAGAACCCTTTACCTTAATTATTGTTCATTTGGAAGTCTTCATCTAGAAGTTAATTTGCAGCTTGATCAGTTCCGTTTAGGGCAAAATTACAATGCAGTAAGTATTGGCAAGAATGGTGGTCTTCTTTCAGCCTACATTCTGGTACTACCTCTGTTACAAAATGAATGTTCAAAATTGCTCTTGATCACGAGCAATTTCGGACATTCATTTTGGGACGAAGGGAGTAGTTATTTGTTTGTTATGAGATGTTTTAAAGTTGGTTCAAACAATGATTTACATCTTTACATATTTACCTCCATATTCTGAAAGTTGTTTGTTTGGTCAAAGCTGTATCTCATCTCTACCCTCCATGATTTGACTCCACGTGGCAGGAACCGTCTGGGAAAACTGAAAAGGAAGCTACTAACAAAAAGGCAAAGGCTGGTGGCGGTAGGAAGAAGAAATAGCTGTTTGATTTTGAAGACTTGGAACAGAGAATTTGACGTAATTGGTTTCTATTCAAGTTGAGAGTTGTTTTATGAATGCGTTTTCCAGTCAGCGTAGTTTATTTGTACTAGTTCGCTTAAAGAGGATATCCGGTAATATGGAGTAGCAGTAGCTTTCTTCTCGAGGCTTTGGGCATGTACTATAAAGTTATTAAATCATCAATTCATGTGTTGTGTCAAAGTTAGCTTCCTTTTTGTCAAACTTTAGCTTGCATCAGGGATGATCTTGGCATTGTGGCACTCGGCTGAAGCTTACGCTATTTACTTCTACCTCCGTCCCTAAATTTAAATGAATGTCTAAATATTTGATTTACAAAAAAATGTTAAGCATTTTTAGTAACACAAGTACATAAAACCCTGGATGATAATCCTACCATACAGGTCCAAGTGTGAATTAGAACTTGTTGTATGGTAAATGATGATTTTGTAACTTCTCCAAAAATTAGACATTGATCTTGAGACAAACATTTTGAAATTTTAGACATTAAATTAGGGTCATTTAGTGTCAATGGGAGTATCTAATTACTCAAAATTCACAGTTTGGTCAAGATTGTTGCTATCGGCATTTCATACGTTAAGACATTGAAGACCTCTGTCTGATCTGCTATTATAGAAGTAAGGAACTACAATCCATTTTGGGATATAAATAAATAAAAAAGTTTTCATATTGTAACACAATGTGAGAGCGTTCTCAAAACTTCGATTTCATTACAACTGAAATGCTAACTGATGTTTCCCAAAACTAAATACTCCCTCCGTCCCATAACAATGAGCTCACTTTTGGGTCTCCTTGTACAAAATTGCAGTCCCCAATTATAAATTAGCACCTAACATAGTCATAACCAAGATCGGCACCAATATTCTCTAACTCTGATGTTTCCTTTGCTTGGTGTCGGCTATATGGAACATAAGCTGCAATGATACGCGTTTTCAAGTCACTCTTTCAATACGGAGTACTAAAAAAAACATAACCAAGAATATCAACTAAAAACTGCAAGTTTTAGTTTCACTCTTTACCTTGGTGCCCACATAAAATGTTGTAAACATACCACAAAGTGTAGGCAGTCCTGCACAAGTTGAGGCGCGTCATTAACTTTCCCCAGTTATATGTCTAAAAAGATAAGAGAAAAGGTGAGAGACGAACCTTCTTTCTGAAGGAATGCAGAAATCAACCAGTTGATGCCAGATGGTCCAATGACAAAGCCGACAAGGTTCGCCACCTGCGCAAATATATAAGCTTCAAATTTGCTGGTAGTCGATCTTTCTCAAACACGGCTTGCATGTTTCCAACCTAAAAAATAGTCCCACTTTCCTTTTTGGTTTGTCCAAAAAAAGTATCATTTCTAAATAAGATCACATTATTAGTCTGATTTAAAGAATGCACAAACAAGTAAAGCAACATCCTTAAAAAGTACAACTTTTCAAATGGGATTTTTATTTGTGATGGACGGAGGAGCAATTATAAATTGGACTTTTGATTCTTTATAATAATGCAGAAAACATGGAATACAATTTGGTATAATCTTGCTGTACCGAATATCCATTGTTAATTAAATCCAGGAATTTATGGCATATGCTAAAACTTCATAATCACGTTGTTTTGGTTCTGTGATGGAAGTTTATGTCATTTCTATCTACGAAAGTTTTGACTTTTGAGTAATCACTTAGTCCTCATAGAGTTAGACCTCTCATTGAGATAGACTATCTGAAAACTAAAGGCTGTGGCACGTAAAAGATCCTTGCCGGTATGGGAATCTCTTAAGAGTGGGTACAAAAATAGAATATAATTTCCTTTTCATTAAAGAACATACCATGAGACAAGTGATTGTAACAGCACCGGCAACTGCACTAAGTTCGCGAAAAATGAACTTCCCAGAAGCACTCTCCACCTGTCCAAAAAAAAAAAAAAGAAAAAAGAAGGGAGCACATCAAATAAAAATAGTAGCTGGAAAAAGTGTAAAGAGATCATTAAAGATTGATATTTTTTTCTTTATATACGAATCCACTAAGAACATCTTGTATCTCTTCTCCTTTACTCAAAATAATAACATAGATTATGCGACTTGTCTATTTTGCACTACAGGCGAACCTTCATATCAAAACACAATATTCTATGAAAACCTACTTTCACGAATATGAGAGATCACATAAAATCCCACATGAGTATTTTACAAATTTACCAAGACCGGGAACTACTGGACCAAAGTTGTTGGATTTATTTATATTTCAAACATAGACAAAAAAGTTTACCCTCTCAATCTCCCTCAATAGAACTCAACACAACAGAAGGTAACAACCATGGCCGATCACTCTCTCTCACACACACACACAAACATCATTTTGTTCCACCTCTTATGTAATGTGACAGCAACCCGCGAACCAACTCAATTGAACAGACATAACCAGCACATAAACTTGGTTTTCCACGGTTAGGGTTCGGCTAGGATATGGGAAATGAAGGAATCAAGACTTTGGGTTTTCAGTTTCTTTTTTTGGTAATTGCTTCACAAATTGGACCATGAACCTCTCCCCCCCCCCCCCCCCCCCCCTCTCCATGAACCATCATTGAAAACTCTTTAGCCTCTGCTTCATGGACTCAATTAGCTCATGAGAGGTAATTGAAACTTCAGCTTCTATTGGTTTTCATACCATACCAAGATTAATGTGAAAGTTGAAATAATGAACTTTATACTAAATCGATCAAATTACCTGAAAAGCATTTGCTGTTGATTTCACAATCATTTCTGGTATAAAAAATACGCATGTTAACCAAGCCCATGAAAGAAGCTTCCTGAATCCATCACCATCAGATATTAGATGTGGAGCATGCATTATACTGGATGATGATATCGAATGAGGAAAACACTAAAAATTACCACTCCAGATCATGCCATATCGCAACAAATGTGAAGATAACCCAAACATTGAGAAGCTTTTTTTGAGAACCACCGAGGGGAATGTACATGTACCTATAATTATTCCAGCACCAAAATTTTGATGTCAACAAAACAAAGTGCAAAAAAGTAGGTAAAAGATCTGAAAGCTGCACCTTACAAGCCATTTGTTGAAGGAAGCATGCCAAGTTTTCCAAAAACTTTCCAAGTTGTAGCAGTTATTTATACACTTTGGCATGTTTTCAGGGGCCTCAATACCACTGACCTACAGTCCATACATAAAAAATGTGTAAGGTCACCAAATGAAAAGTGTATACATTTTGCTAAGATGGCTGCTTGATATGGCATTAAAAATATGAAATCCAAAAGGGAAGAAGTTTATAATGAGCAAAATTTACCAGAGCCCAGAAACGAAGTAGCGCCAGATGAGAAGAAACTTGAGCCACATGAAGTTTAGGACCTATCACATTAAAAATAAGTCTTGAACTTGTAAGCATGTAAGCTTTTCCAACTGAAATGTTTTATGGATATTGAAACCTAGAGGAGTTATGTGCTTACTAACTATGACAAATAAACACAAGAAGAAGATCAACTCTTCAAGGAGGTTAGGAATTGCTCTATAGTACAGATGTCAAAGCGGAAGAAAAGAGAAATTACGCACTTCAGTATGGATATTAGTATTCGCGCCTTAGGACACCCACAATAATATATGTGCATTCAAGAATTTGACAACATTTGGTTGCTGTGGTGTACTGGTTATCACATTTGACGAAAATATCCATCACGTGACGTGCACACGACCGATTCTGTTAGTTTTTTCTAATGTCCTCTAGTGCCAGGGGGTGAAGTGGGACGGTTTCAAAATTAAAGTTTCACTTAGACCCACTTTTTGATCGGTGTGCAAAGTGGGATTGGGTGTACACTTGGGGGGGGGGGGGGAAGTATTTTGGCCTCATAATAATGTAGCACGAGTGTAAATGCTAGAAGTTTGCATAGACTATTTAACAACTTGACGAACATAGGCATTACGAAAATAGAATGGCTACGAAGACATTTCTGAGTGAAGCAACTGAGAGAGCTTCTTCTTCCATCATAAATTTGTTGTAATCTCAATTCTTCCGGCTCTCATATTACAAATCACAAGGACTCGAGTGTCATATAGCTCATCTTGCAGTCTTACATTGCTTTCTAAGAAGTTAAAGTAAACGTGATATACTGTTTGGATAATTGATCATAAGTATGATTGTTGACCATAAGTCTTGAAATTAAGTAGAGCACTTACCCCATATCCAATGATGAAGACCTCCATTGGAGATAATTGCTTCCAAATGCCACTGAAAACCAGATTAGTGAGTACTCATTACATTCTATCTTTTCTTTAAATAAGGATTAAGGGATTATATATCCAACAGAACTGGCCAATAGCATATTTCCATAATAAAGTTAAGTTGGTCATAAGAAACTCACCTAGTGGCAAAGGCGTTGTAATAAAAGAAGTGTGTCAGTACTTCCATCAGGAAAAGACAAAGAATCCAACGCAATCCATACCAAGCCACGTCTCTCAGTGAAAAATTCTTTTGAGGTGTATCCAACTGCCAAAGTTACATAGAGATGAGATCCTTGAGATCTTACACAATAAAACAGAACTCTTGACTGCAGACAGAGCACGATGAAATGTTGTACGATTGCCAGTTTGGTTGACAATCCATAGTTTTTTGAACGACTTGGATGCCAAACCAAAATCGAACGAAATATTAAAGTACTCTGTATATAATGCTTCCAGAAAATTTATTGCTTTAGAATATTCAAGAAACTGGAGGATATAGTTTCAAATAATAGAAAGGAAAAAAAAGTGGAGCGTCACAGGATGGCTTCTACAAATGCACAGCTGTTTATAATTCAAGAATCATCTAACATACATAACAGAGCATTTAAAGTAAACCACCACTTTGCAAAAGCTTTAGCATGAAAATAGAAGATGGAGGGTAATTTGGTCCGAAATGCTCGAAATATCGTCACGACTCGCGAATTGTGGTCAGGATATCGAGCCACTGCTTCGCGGTATTCCGACGTGATTTTAGCCATCCGGGCTCGTTTGCGGGGGGAAAATGTCATTTTACTGTTTTTGCACTTTTTAATTCATATTTTTATTTATTTATTTATTTTATTTTAGTATTGTTAGTGGGGCAGTTACTAGATCATGGTAGGTTATGTATATATTGTAGGGAGTCATGAGAGATGAAATTAAAGCTAGTTTCACACTAAATTACAATTGCACTTGAAATTTCTCTCTAGTTTGGTCATTCTCACAGGCGCGTCGGCATCAAAAAGAAAACTGGAGGATAACTGGATGGCTTCCAAGACTAAACAGTTAGTTCTACTTCATGACTCGTTTCTATTTATTTGTTAGCTTTTGCCACGGTTTCTAACATATCTCACTCAGCATTTTAAAGAGAATACCCACCTTGCAAAAGTTTTAGCACGAATTCCTGCCAAGATATCACTGAATATTTTAGGGCTCATGTTATTGTCGTGAATTTTTTAGAGAAGCGACACATGGTCATCTAAGCTATATGTATGGAGGAGCTCGGCAGAATGTGTAAATTTCAACGTGTTAGTTACCAACTCATCTAAGCTTTCGCTGTAAATAGGGACTCAGCTTTGCATATCAATCCATAACACCCCCCTAACGTGTGACCTGTCCACGCGTCGATGGTTAAACAAACATGCCACTCTAGGGCATCACGAACCGAACACAGTGCAATCATGCACTCACAATATTTTGGGTAAGAAATGAAGCGGCATGACTCAAGCCCATGACCTTGCCAAACAGAGCTCCTATACCATGTTAAGTTATCGATTCGCTGAAAAGCATAATCTTTAAGATAAGTTGGTAACATAACAGAAAGAAATATTATAACGAAGATCTAAATGCACTTAAAATGCTTAAGAAAACTTACAATGCACATCAAACTAATGTATGGATATGTACGAGTACATTAATGATAAAATTAAACGTCACAAACCTGCGAAGCAAAGGTATTGAAGTTTGTTATCGGTCCAGCAATATAAAGAGGTGCAAAGATCAAATAACATAGGTACAAAGTAAAAGAGAATTTGTCCGTCCGTGCCCTTTTCTCCTGAAAATATTTTGGTCCATACAAGTTAGCCTCATATCATGCATCAACATATTGTATTACTAGGACCAGTGATGATATAAGATCGTACCTGTACTGACAGGTCACATGTTTTACCTGACGAACAATTGCTGCAGTGTTCAATGTGCTTCTGCAATCTCATGGAAAGATGAAAAATCAGTATGGAACCAAGTAGCCAATTAATTTCCTTACTCTCTGCACTATGAAAACAGGAACAAGGTAACTCAAAATAAGCTGAAGCAAAAGAATGATTTCCAACTGATTACACACTTATGACATGCATCTACTCGGAAAAAGAATAGGCTAGCAGTTATTGGGAATAAATAGCTTACAGCTAAATGAGCAGAACAACGTCGTCAGCACAGGATGATACTTAAAATTTACTAAAACTTTAGATGGAATGCAAGCATTCTTATCATCACCCAGCTCATGGACCATGAGATTAACAGAATACTCCCTCCGTCCCACCCGAATTAGGATTTTTGGGTTGGGCACGGGGATTAAGGAAAAAGTGTTAGTGGAGCAGGTGTTGTGAGTATGAAAAGTAAAGTAGAAGAGAGAAAGCGGGGTATAGAATAATGAGTGGAAAGTTGTTGTGAGTGTGAATGTGGGTCCCATTAAATAAAACACTTCCATTTTTGGGTTGTCCTAATTCGAATGGGACATCCAAAATGGAAATTTGTCCTAATTCGAGTGGGACGGAGGGAGTACACAGCATCTAATGTACAGTCCCATCACAAACATGTAGTCTCGGTCTATAACTGGCTCCAATATAAATATGGGGTGCTACAAGGAAACAAGCTATTATTACTGCTGTAGATGGGAACAAGCAGCAGTATCATTTCTGCTCCAGTCGAGAACTATAGCTTTAGTGGAACGAAGCAACAAAATTTGTCGTCAACTCCTACCATGCCCAAACCCTTCTTTGTTTAACCCTTTTTTCCCTGCTCTTTCTGTCCATGGTAGTTGAGGCCAGTTTTTTTATTAGTCTCCTACATCTTTTCTTGTCATTGGTAAGATTGCATGATACTGAGCACTGAATTCAGTTCAATCATAGAATAATGGAATAGCTGCATCATTCCAATGAATATTCTGTTGCTATAAGTCTTCACTAGAAAATAAAATAAAAATATCATGTAGCAGCATTATTAAGCAATTCGGTAATAGTATCATTATCTAGCCTTTCAAACGAATGGAATCTCCATCAGAAGTTGGAAATTCTATCAATATCAAGTTAGTAGTTAAAGGTAAACTTCCCCATTTCTAGCAAGATAGAAATCGTGTCACAAGATGCCAGAGTGATTTTGCAGTCATTTCCCAGTGAAAAGGAGGTGCAAGGGATCAGGATGAGAGAAGAATTCTTAAGGAAACCAAACAAAGATGAAAAGGCTCAGAAAGACAAGTTACCTTTTGATCAATATGGGAATCGCGATCTGACCAATGATAGTCGAAGTCGAAGCTAATCATGCGAAGAACAACTGTCAAGAAGAAAACCAGAAACAATTTGGAAAACCTAATTAGACAAAAGGATACAGGCTTCACTTCTTTCGGAAGGAAACATCAGAAGAATAAATGGCAAAAGCTAAATTGAGAATCAGCTTGTTGGAAGTTTTAATATAACGTCTGATGATAGTCTATCTATCCATAACACCAATGAAGCAATAGTAATAGACTCCGGGTCTTTCAAAATCGGTGAGTATAATAACATCAGTCATTTCTTTCTCTTGGCATTCATAAGTAGCAAGTATGAAGAAAAGGCAACTGGATTGCACTTCGTACTTACGGGAATACATTAGTTTATCAAAAGTACCTAGAGGATACACAAGATGGACGAGCAGTCAAGCCACAAATTATGAAAAGAACAAGAGCCAATAGCTTAAGATAGAAAATAAAAGCCATCCAATCCTGTGGAATTTCAGAGTAGAAATGCTGTCCAAGCTGAAAAGAGAAGCCATATGCACGACCACTATTGAATCTCAGGAATGGGCAACCCTTAAAGAGCTACCTGAGCTTAAGCCTCTGCGAAACCATATACTCCCTCCGTCCCATAATCTTGCACTAGACAGCCAGAAATTACAAGATCCGAGACGAGAATATGTATAAGGTTAATGACACTTGTCCTAATACAAAAAAACTATTTACAGATACAAGAGCTAACATTGAAAAAGTACAAATAGTATTAGGCACCCCCTACAGGCTGTTACAATTCAAACAATACCTAGAAAAAATGTAACATCAAGTGATATATTATTGATACAATATGACTTAAAGAAACTTGAAAACAACCAAGAGAATAGACAAAGGAACTACCAAAATTAAAGCAGATATGCCATCTGAAGGCACCCCTAAACTTGTCCAAGTAAGCGAAACGCCGTCTGTTCGCCTCAAAGAAATAATAAGATGAAACAAACACTTTGAGTGAATTGAAATACTGCAATGCTATTTGCGGATAAATCAGCACGCTTCTAAAGTAAAGCAAATCACAACCACTAAAGCTTAACTCACCCAAAACTGGCGAAAGAGTATCCCTCGTAGATTCGGTTACATAGAAGAACTGATAAGTTGAAAACCCAAACTACAAATGAGAAGTACTTTGTCCGTCCCAACATCTGTAGAAAAAAATATAGTAAAGAATTGATTCATAAGCATCATGTAATCATATTGAGGTAGATTCTACAGTCTTCAATCTGAATAATAATTTATGAATATATATAGACTAAGAAATGCAGAAGTGTTCAATAACATCAACAAGAGTTTATTTACATTTTAAAAGGAATATTTCAAGATGAACTGCAAAACAAGAATTAGTCGGGCCACACTGTACAGACCACGGTAAGATTTGCTCCTCTTTGTAGTTGAGTTTAAAATCCAACGTGAAAATATAGTTCCATTTAATATATATTTTCTTAGGGAAGAAGATTTTATTAGATGATTCTCTAATTACAAAATAGATGAACAAGGCATCCATCACAAAATAAATGAAAATACAAAGGTCCTCCTACATCAAACTATAGCAGCAACCCATTCCTCTTCAAATCATTAAGCAATAAGCCTTTAAAAGCACCATTAGCATAAGTCCATAGAGAGGCTAAAGAAACTACTTTTTTCCCAAAGGACATGTTTCGATGAACACCGTTTTTTTCAAATCCTTGTGTTCCTCTCCATCTAAATGCACTAACAAACTGCCAAGACCCTTCCCCCTCCACTCCCACAAACGTCTCGCATCTCCTCCTTTTTTTCAATTCCTCTTAAATGAATCTGAAGAAATGGATTTTGGACCCGCCCACACTTCACCGGCTACCGCAAGCAAACAATTCCAAAGATGTCGATCAGAACTGCATTGGAGAAAGAGATGATCATGGGTCTCTTCAGACTACTCGTAGTTCACAAACCAATTTCCATCTCATATTAAAATTGATGTCTGATCAACTGCAAGATCCCAACCCTCCCCAAAATGCACCCAACCCTCGATATGCTAACAAATTGAATCCTAAATGCAGTAATCATTGAAGTGCACAGCTAAAAGGTGGCATCAGAGGTGCTGCTCTCTACTCGGAGTAATAGATAGACAAAGCGTTTCCCTTTGTCTACTCCAAGTGAAGAGTCCAATATATTTTCTTTATAAAAAAGGATTAGTGTTTTGGAGTTTTCTCTTTCTTTCCGGGTCGAATTAAGTACATGTTTCTTTAACAGGTAAGCTTCATTGCCTAGGCCATGCGCTTCTCAAATATGGTAGCATAAGGATGTGACAACCAAGAATAATATTGCATGGAATTGGTAGATTAGGTATAGCTGTATGTCTCGGTGTCCAACTTGCCAAGTGTGGGATGTTGCACCATATGTAGGTGTCGAGCTGCAACACCCACGAGGCCACTACTATGTGGTAATGGCATTCTTATGTTGCGCACACAGCATACAGTTAAATATATTTCCATCTCCGCAAAAACAAATCTAGTACATGTAAAAGTAGCCATGTGTCACCAGAACTGCAGTGCATGCTCATGTAATATATTCCTAAAGAGCAAGCTAGTTGAAGCAGCACAAATTGAGTAAATAAATAGCAGTGAGTTTGAAGATAAATCCAAATAGTGCATCTATCATACCTTTACTAAGAGGAAATTTGCCAATGCAATTGAGATGACAAATATGATGCTACATTGGGGAAAGATAGGAGTTAGAAAATATCAAAGTCATAATATTTGATTCAGTCAAGCAGTATTTTGAAAGGAAAACATACAAAGCTCCGTGTAGATAGGACAAATAAGCCAAAGAAATACAAAGCCAAACAATGGACATCCCCTGCGCCTTCAAATGTAAGTATGCCCTCAAAATGTTAGCAACACAAACAAAAATTCCACAAACAGTAGTTAGAATGGGTAAGTTGCCCCGAAAGTTTCTCCACTGGGCATCAGAGGTATCCTGTAATGGGAAAAGAAAATGAACAGAAGTGAGAATGAGTGTAAGGTATCTAAAGTCACTTACACAAAATGCTATTAACATATTGGAGACCCTGTAGCTGACCCCAGATAATTTTGGGACATTAGCCAAGTCGAGTTGAGATGAAACTGCAGATTATGTCACTATTTATCATGTAAAGGCTGCAATTAAGAACTCGACTAGTGACCAGTTGCAAATAATCAAACCAACTCAAACTTGTGACTAGTTAGCTAAAAGAGTAAATCCCAGTTAGTAATGGATTGGCTACACTCATTGACATTAACTATGATAAATCATCTACTCCCTCCGCCCCAGCTCAATGTGCATACTTATTGTTGGGCACATAAATTAAGGAGTGAATATATATATATATATATATTCAAAAGTATTGTGCGTGGAAAAAGATGTTTTGAGTATGATAGCGGGATAAGATTTGCAAGTAGGATCCACAATTTAAGTGTGTGAGTATGACAAGTGGGGAATAGTGGGATAGGATTTGCAAGTGGGATCACATATTAAGTATCTGAGTATGACAAGTGAGGGATAGTGGGATAGGATTTGCAAGTGGGACCCACAAAATAAGTGTGCGAGTATGGCAAGTGGTGCAAGGTAACTATACCAATAATAAAACTAGTCCATTTTAGCAACCCCTCTAAAGGGAAACTTTTCACATTGAGGTGAGGCAGATGGAGTATTGGTTATTCAACATTTAGATATGATACGACTTTTTCATGTTAGTTGTTGAATTTGAAATTGAACAAAATCACTTTTCAACCTTTTATCTTATGACATCATTTGCTTATCATTGGAAGTCAAAAGGATTTGAACCTCTACACACAAGAGGACTTTCTTGTTCAAAATTATCGTCATTGACAAAGCATTTAAAACCTATGGAGCTTAACAACATTTCTTTAGAAAGCAAGTCGAGCTTGAATAAAAGTTTTATAGCCTCATCCTAGTTTAGAAAGAGCGAAAATGAGATAAAGTCCAACTAAGATCAATAAAATAAGATTACCTTCAATAATGCAAGTGGTTTCTATGATTGTTGAATTTACAATACCTACAATCTTTATTTACTATTTAGACGCCTCATATAACAATAAAGACATTTATTACACTAAGTCATGAACTTTTGGAAAGTTTAATCGGGTTCCATTTCCGCTAGCTTTAAAAGTTTCCTCATGGCCAATACAGTAGGCCACATTTTCTAGTAAACTTTTTCTATCAGTCTATCGAAAGACAACTCCAACTAATTTTTCCTCAATAATTCTCTTCGCTACATGATGATCTTGGACCAAAACGCTGAAGTTCATCATTTGATGCAAATGTACACAATTCATAAGGAACATTTCATCTATAAAGTTAACAACAAAGACGACATAATGCCACCACATACATTGTATCGATTGGCTATCCACCCCGGACGTAGGCCATAAAGCTTGAACAAATGATCTGCACCATAAAGATGAACCAAGTCAAAAATCAACAACTACTCAAGAACCAACCATTTTTGTTTAGCATACTGTCAAAATGAGTAAACTGTACCGCGTGAAAGTTGGAGGGAGCTACGAATTATGACAACATAGAAGGCAGCAGCATATAGAACCAAAAACGTGAGCTCTCTTTTCCTCCCGGAGTTATTCATACCTAAAATGGAAAATCAATTTAGAGAAATCACTTCAATTAAGTAATTTAGAGTCCATAATTCATATAAAAACCCTAACACAGATCAATTACAAGGCGAATCCTCTACCTGATTTGGGGAGAATATTTGCTGCTGTTGAGTATGCTGCTTTTGATGCTATCGATTAGAAAATCGCAATTGAAAAAGTCTTCAAGTTACAGAAATCATGCTAGCATTAGAACGAAGTTCCTAGGGTTCGAGAATCTTATTTAGACGATGAAATTTGAAGTAGAAAAGAGCTCGGAGTCGATCTCGACCGGAGGAAGAAGAATCGAAGGAGGAGAGAGAACCAGATTTAACGCCCTTAACTTGATGAAAGATAACGGTCAGCTTTAGTGTTGGCAGTATGTTTCTTCACAATGTTCCTAAATGTCGTGAAAAAACTAACTCGGGTGAAATGTCAACAGCTCCGTCAAAGGTTTAACTAAAAGTTAATTTATTCACCACATTGCAACAAATTGACAAACTCGGGTGATTGAATTGCAAAATTAAACTTTTAGGTAGGGAATTGCAAAAGTGAAACAAAATCAGGTTACCAATTTGCAATTAGCCCTTATATATATTAATAATATCTTAAGTCACGAGGTAAGGAAAATGATCAAATCTTACAGACTTACACTTCACATTGTGAGGTTTGACTTTATCACTGAGCCATTCTGGTAGGCTTAGTCGCACGACTACTAAATTAGACATAAACTCGGTCACTAATAATGTAATTAGGGTAAGTCAGGGTCGATCCACGAAGAACAATGATTATTTGCGTACTAGTCACTTAACCAGATTTGGGGTTTGAATTGTTGTTATTATATCCTTAGAACGGAAAAATAAACTAAGATGATTAAAACAATGATGTAAAAGTACTTCAGATTTGATACTATCCCCGGCTTTTAATTCTAATATCACTGATAATTCTTTTCTCCGTTAATCTTATTCACTTGATCACGAGATGTATTTCAATCTCTGTCTCTTCTTTCAAATTAGTTACTAGCAGTGGCACACTCACTAGAAACCCTGATTAAAATTAAATCTAGACTGGCGCAGAAAAGATCTAAAGATTAATTGATGATGTTTTAAGGGACTACGATCAACAACGATTTCTAACGTTAATTAGATAATCGTTAAATCTTGACTACTTCTCGAATTGCTATGGCACATACACAATTCGTGAAGATGCTACGGCGAAAACCCTATTTCTAGCACAGAACGGAGTAATCTAGCAAAGATCAATAAAAAAGACTAGCAAATTGGCCAAATTCACAAACCTAAAATATCAATACAAACAAGATTATGAAATTTTAATTGGGAAAAAGAAATACTTCAATTGAAATTAAAAATCCGGATCAAGATCTCAAATCCAAAGTAATGGAGTTTAGTTCTCCATGGAAGAATTCAAAAGCTCAGAGGAGAAAGAGAAAAGACCGATCTAAAATTCAAAAAGGAGAGAGACCTCATCTCAATATGATAAGATGTTTAAATACCTATTACTCATACAAGTTCAAAAAGGAAAAGAATAAAAGAAAATAAAATAATTTAATTAAGTCGGATTCTGCTACGTAACAAGATCCGCCCACTGGTCCGACACGGACTGTGGTGTTCGAGTCGTATGGTATATAATCTGTCCAATCACATTCTTTTAAGAAATTGAAATTATTTATAGGGAGGGGCTAATGACACTACACTATTTGTTTATCTACTACATTTATTATTAATTTAACCTATCGTCCTTTACTATATTGATGAGTAAATGAAACTTTATACCATACAAAAAAGGGCAAATTGCATTTTAGGCCCCAAAGTTTGGGGGGTGTTCCTATGATGGGCTCTAAAGTATTCCAGTTAACATTTCGGGCCCCAAAGTTGTCATTATGTTAGCATTTTAGGTCTTTTAACCAATTTTGTTAGAAAAACTCGTTAAATAGGCACGTGCCACACACATGCCACCTAACGGAGGATAGTTTGAAATTGATTTAACTTATAGGGGGTTTACTGCACATTTTTAAATATAATGGGCTTAAATATTAAAAATATTTTCCAAATAGGCAACCTTTATCTGTCAGCTACCCTCACCGCAATCTCCGGCGACCCTTCCCTTCCCCACCTTCGACGACTCTTCCTCTCCACATCCGGAGACCGTTCCCCTCTCCAAACCCCGGGGACCATCTCCCTTCCCCGACCTCCGACCAGATCTGACCAAGTTTTCCGGTGGCGTCTCTTGTGCACCGTCTTTGTTGCGAGCAACGCCGGTGACCAGATCTCCGAGCCAATCTGTCGTGCCAGATCTGCAATTCCGATGACCTTTCCACACCGGCAACCCTCTCCCCTTCCCCTTCTCCACCTCCGGCCAAGTACCACAATCCCTCTCCCTGTTCACTTCCATTCACTTCTACAGTTTCGACCAAGTTCTCGGCCAAATCTGAATTTTTGTTGACGTTGCTGCTACCTTCCGCCCCGATCATTGCTTGCAGATTTGGTGGCGGTGATTTGAGTCCTCCCGGCATCCCTTTGACTTCGGCGAATGAAACTTGACTCCGGCGAATAGGGCGGAGTTAGGTCGCTGCTGAAATTGGTCAAAGAGGGGAAAATGGAAGGTCAGGAAAACACAGCAAGGGCAATCGGATTGTTGGGTCGGGATCCAAAATGGGGATGAATCTGGACAATGATTTTTTTCTCCAAAACCAATTCATATTCAAGATGATATCAAGAATACTCCAAAAATTTTCACAAATTTGAAAAACAGAAAGAGGGCATCCTCGTCGCTCAAACCAGTTAAAGCAGCCCAAGCGAAATGAATGAATTACATTTTCTGAGTTAACGATAGAGAGAGATGATTTAGGGTTACATTTTCTATCCTATTACTTTTAAAAATTCATTTAACGCCCTTAAACGGAAAAAAAAAAGTTTAAATATTCATTTTCGTTCAATTTGCATTAAAATAACAATGAATGAATTACTGTTAAAAAATATCCTCCATTAAGTGACATGTGACTTGCACGTGATCATTTAACGAGTTTTTCTAACAAAACTGGTTAAAAGACCTAAAATGCTAACAGAATGACAACTTTGGGGCCCAAATTGCTAACTGAAATACTTTAGAGCCTATCATAGGAACACCCCCCAAACTTTGGGGCCTAAAATGCAATTTGTCCTACAAAAAATACACTTAAATTAGGGCCAAGCTATCAACCATGTTATATCCAAAAACACAAAATCTTGGGTAAAACGCGTTTTACGCAAGTCCCGGGAAAAACGTGTTTTCGGTGGCATTTTTGAAAATATGTAGAACTTCTATAAAAAAACGCGCGGTGACATTTTTGTAAATAATCGAAACTTTTCATCGGTTTTGGATATGAATAACAAGCCTTCTGGTTATGATTTTCAACCACATTTAAAGAAGGTTATGAACAATAAATTTTCTGGATATCAAGCTTAAGAGGTTCTGGATATAGATAATATAGTCTTCTAGATATAATTTATGAAGCATCTCCAGTGAGGAAAAAAAAATGAAAAGAACATTTGAGACTGATATCTAGAACCTTTGAAACTGATAGCCAGAATCTATGAAAGTGACAGTAGGAAAGTTTTTTCTGAGAAAAATTTTGAAGAGCAGTTGATGTATTAATATATAGCCAGTGACAGTGTTTAGGGCGAATGACAAATAAGGACCTGAAGTTTGAGGGTCATTCGTAGGTAGGGGTCTGATGTTTCAAAACTAGCAGATCAGGGCCTGAAGATAGGAAAAACTAGCAAATATGGGCTTTTTGACGAAAAAGTCAGATTTTTCTGTTAAATCTGCATGTGTCGTGCACATGTAGACTTAATTGAAATAAATGTTACTATTTAAGGAGTAAAATGAATATTTTAAATTTTAAAGGACTAAAAGTAAAATTTTCACCAAATATATAATTCACTAAAATATTTTTTTTTAATTTTTTTTCACAAATAATTTTTTTTTTGAAAAAATCATTTCACTAAACTATTTATTTTAAAAAAAATATTTCACTAAATTATTTGAAAAAATATTTTACTAAAACAATCTAGCCTAATAATTTTAAAATACTACTTCAAATAACTTTTCAAAATGATTAATTTAGTGAAATAATTAATTAACAACGTAGGTTCTCATTTAAAAAAAAATATTTATTATAAAAAACCAATATAGTGGTTTTCATTTTCAAAAAAGTAATATTAACTTAGTAAATTTTATATTAGTAAAAAAAATTAATTTTAGTCCTTTTAAGTTTTAAAATATTCGTTTTACCCCTTTACTAGTAATATTAATTTCAATTAAGTCCACATGTGCACGATACATGCTGATTTAACTGAAAAATCTAACTTTTCCGTCAAAAGCCCCTATTTGCTAGTTTTTTCTATTTCAGGCCCTGATCTGCTAGTTTTGAAACTTCAGACCCCTACCTACGAACGACCCCCAAACTTCAGACCCTTATTTGTCATTTGCCCAAGTGTTTAGGATGACCAGTGATGTGTTATGAAGGTCCAGCGAGTGTGTTGAGGAGCGTCTGATGATTATAAAAAACACGTTTTTCCTAATCACAAGAAAAAACGCGTTTTATAGGAGATTAACTCATCTAAAAAGCTATGTATAGGATTCAATGTTTCAAAAATATTTTTGAACACCTCCCCCACCCCATCCCTCCCCCAAAAAATAAAATAAAAAAAATACTCTTATTAAAATTATTTTCTGACAACTCCCGCTCCCTACTCTCACTACCCCACCACCCACTCACAAAAAAAAAAAAAAATCTTTACACTAATATTAAGATTATTTATTAACACCTCCCCACCCTCATTACCCCTCCCACTCACCCACCCACACCCCCCTACAAAAAAAAAAAAAAAAAACTTTTTACTCATATTAAAACCTTCTTAGATTTACCAACCAACCAAAAATACGTTTATGTCATTTTTTTGAAAAAAAAAATCATTTTCCGTAAAACATTTTCCGGAAGTTGTTTTACGCGAATCAAACGTAGCATTAATATATAAGAGGGAGTCTCCTGTACACCCGCCGCACAGCGTGCGACGGGCCAGGACAACCCTTTTTTTTTTTTTTTTTTTTGCCACCCCCAACTTTTTTTCCTCTCAACAAAAGTAACACTTGTTATAACGAAATGTAACACTTTTTTATTTCAAATGTAACACTTTTTTAAAAAAAAATGTACCACAATTTTGCTGCAATAGATAAGATAACATAAAAGATTGACAACTAAATTAATGTAACACTTTTTATAAAGGAATGTAACACTTTTTTTTTCAAATGTAACTCTTTTTTTTTAAATGTACCACAATTTTGCTGCAATAGATTAAAGAGACCATAAAAATTGACAACTAAACAAATGTCACACTTTTTATAAAAGAATGTAACACTTTTTTTTCAAATGTAACACTTTTTTTCTTTCAAAAATAACATAAGATTGACAAACTAAACTAATGTTACATTTTATAAAAAATAAATGTAACATTTTTTCGTCAATTGTAACAGTTTATATTCTTAAATGTAACATTATATCTTAAATGTAACAATTTTTTTATTGAGAATGTAACAATTGAAATGCAAAACCCATTTTTTTTTTTATAAAAACTGATGTTACCTTTAACAGTAGAAAGTGTTACTTTTTGAAGATGAAATTGTTACTTTTATCAGAACAGAGTGTTACATTTCAGCTGACAAGCAGATCAATTTTTTTTGTGTCTTAAAAAGCATGTTTTTTTTTTTTTAAAAAAACAAACCATATCATGACCTATGTAGTTTTCTTCGTCTCGTCGAGACGAACAACGGTATTTTAATTTATTTTTTTTAGTTATAAATCTCAAGATATAGCATTTTAAAGTTATTGGAGTATTTTTTTTTTAAAGCAAGACACGTGTCAAGCTGGGAATGGAGGAAGGCTGGCGGTCGGGTCGGGTGGGTGGGTCGGGCCGGCGGGTTTGACCCGCGGGGCACGCCCGTCGCACGGCGTACACCCGCCGCAAATGAGAATTCGTCAATATATAAATTATGTCAAAATAATAACTCCCACCATCCCAGAATGATTTTCTTACTTTTTTTTTTTGTGCTGCTTGAAATGTATTAAGCAATAATTTTAAATTAATTTAAATTTCTAATAAAAAACAAAAAATATCATTGATAGTATTTATATTAATGTATCAGTAACACATTTTAGATATTCATTATGATACTTAAATTAGCCTAAATATTATTTTTTAATGTTTATTGAAATAAAAAAAAATAGGAAGATCTTTCCTATTTAATCCAAAAAAATGTCATATTTGATTGAGATAAAAATATTTAATTTATAGTTATATACTTTTATTGCAACTAATTACATTTCTTAATTTCTTATAATGCGAGAGTAATGTGAGAGAGACCATTAATAAAAGTAACTTTTAGTGTCTGTAGACTGTAAGGTTATTCTGAAAAAAAAAAAAAAAAAACACTAAATAAGTGCATACCAGAAAATGAGTTTTTTGTCTAAAAGTAACTTTCTTAGCTAGGTACATAAATAAGCGGGAAAATGGGCTAGTCCAAGAAGTATTAGAAGCACTTGCTATTATCTACTAGCAGTACTCCCGTGCGATGCACGGCGTGATCAAATTTAATTATTCCCTCCGTTTTAGAGTAAGAGTTCTACTTTTTATTTTGGTACGTCCCAGAGTAAGAGTCTCTTTCCTAAAATGACAATAAATCTTTACTATTAATCCCACTCATTCTCTCTCCTACTTTACTTTTATACTCACAACCCCAATCAACTTACTATTTCCTCTCACTCATTTTCTCTCATACTTTCTCTCCTACTTTCTTTTACACTCACAACACTTACTTTACTTCCACCATTTCTTAATCTCCGTGTAAATAGGAGGTAGGACTTTTACTCCGGGACGGATGGAGTATTTAATAACTAAATTTTAATATTTAAAAAATTATTTACAACAAATGAATAAATTCTTAAACATGCAAATGATATGATTAAAGTGAATTCTTAACTCATAAATAAATATGATTAATTTTTGTTCCTAATAGTGATCAATCAAATAAAATAAAAGAAATAGTTAAATGCAATTTTAAAGAGTTCACAATTCCACATAACACACTTCCTCTTAATTCAAAAAGACCATTCATTTCGTAGTTAAAAGCTTTGCATACGTAATCAAAAGTAATTCAAAATTGTCATTTCGTAGTTAAAAGCTTTGAATACGTAATCAAAAGTAATTCAAAATTGACATAGGTTCATTTTATTTTATAAGTTTTCATACAAATTTTGTACAATTTTTATACTGTATGATAAATTGTATCCAGTAAAGAGAGAGAAACTTGAGGGTTGTAATAAATTGATATGACACGCGGGAGTAGTAAATACATTTGAAAATTATGAGGAGATGCAACATTTGGTGTCAATAATTATTTTTTATTTAGTTTTTTTAAGAAAATGAAACTATTCTATTAAAAAATAATTTAAAGCATGATTTGGTTTCAATCATTATTTTTTTATTTAGTTTTCCTTAGAAAATAAAATTACTCTGTTAAAAATAAATAAAAATTACATTGGTAAAAATATAATGAAAAGTGGTCATATCTCTACGCTCACTCTCTTCTTCACACTCACAACAACTATTCACTTGTTATTCTCTATATATCTCCTTTCTAGTATTTTTCTAAAAACATTTTTCCTTAATTCCCGTTCGCAAAATAAAATTGGTACTTTGTTTTGAAAAAGAGAAAGTATTCTACGTATTGTAACTATAATTTCTAAAAGTTATATCTCCTTGTAAAACATTAATATCAAACCTACATACTCCCTCCGTCCCACCTCACTTGAGACTTATTTCCATTTTGGTGCGTCCCACTTCACTTGAGACTCTCCAAAATGGTAATCTTTTTATAATTTTATATTCAATCTACCACACCCAATCATTCTCTCTCTTCATTTTCACCACACAATTCATTCAACCAACCTACTATTAACCCCACTCTCACTCTCTCTTCATTTTCTACCACACATTTTCCTTATTTTATTTTTTTTCCTTAGTTATTGTGCCCACCTCTTAGGTCTCAAGTGAGGTGAGACGGAGGGAGTATATAATAAGAAAGTAACAATATACTCCCTCCGTTCCGGTTAAGTTGTTAAATTTTACTTTACAGTTTTTTTTTTTTTTTTTTTTACTTTATTGTACTTAAAATGATTAGTTTAGAACACGATGATAATGAGAATGCATTAAAACGCTATAACACATTATTTCAGCTAATTCCACATTAAATTATTTGATTTTCAATTGATGATCCAACACTCGTATGGGAAGTTTGTAATTTTATTTTATGTTTCCTATCTATATACTTCCCCCGTCTCATAACTGTGTGCACAAATTGCTATTTTGAGTGTCTCGTTGATAAGTCACACTTACTTAAAATGTTAAAGATTTTACTATTCCTCCAACTCATTCTCTTTCTTACTTTTACTTTTATACTCACAACACCAATCAACCTACTATTCCCTACCTCACTTTCTCTCACCTACTTCACTTTTCAAACTCACAACAATTACACACTACTATTTTTCACGTAATTACCGTGCAAAGCTCATTTTGTGCACATAGTTATGAGACAGATGTAGTATGTATACTCAACCATCTAAAAACACATGTATTTATTTATATTTTGAGCGTTTCATATCATGTTTACTTACTTGAAATATTCATTTTTTTCTCGCTCCTATTAACGCAGAAAAATTATCCACTTACTATTTTTTTTAATCTTATTTTTTTTCTCCTACTCATTCACAACACTTATATATTCAACATACTTCTTAATTTACACATATTCAATTTTATTAACATTAATTTGAGAAGGAATGAGTATTATTTTTTTACTCTAAAATTAACTTAAGCAAATAAAACTTGTTGAGGGTAATTACTCTAGTTGCTTCCATTTCTTGCTTCCATTTCTGGGCAATAATGCTTTGTATTACTCCCTCCGTCCCAAACTAAGGTTCTTACTTTCCTTTTTTATTTGTCGCAGACTATGGTTATTAGTTCCTTTATTACCCAAAATTAATAATGACACCGACTTGTCATTCTCACAGCAAAAACTTTCTACCCACTTTCTTTCTCCTACTTTATCTTACTTTACTTTTCATACTCATAAATTTTTTTTTTTCTCAATCTCCATGTAAATTCAAACTAAAAACCTTAGTCCGGGAATATGGAGTAATTGCTTTACTTTCTGCCTCAACAACTCCTAAGAAAATAACACATTCCAATGTCTGGGAAACATATGTTTCTCACTTTCTCCTTCTCTCCCAAAATCAGCTACTCAAGTTTCTCACTTTCTCCTTCTCTCCCAAAATCAACCCAAAAGTACTCTCTGACCGATTCTCTCTCTTTAAATCTATCACCACCACTTACCCACCTTTACCGGCAACCACCCTCCCTCCACCAGTTCCCACAAACCCATCATCATATTAAGCCACAAATAATTTTTCTTTCTTCCCCACAACCTCAACCTCAACCTCAGCACCCTCTAAATCTCAACCACTATAACCACTGCAACCACCGCCCTTCCGCCATCGTCATCATCGTTGATTTGTGAGCCTATCTCTCTCTCTCTCTCCGTCTCTCTCTACATCACTTCTCTCTCTTGTCTGTTTATGTGTGTTTTTTAGCACAGAAATCTGTTTGCTTTTGTGTCTGTGTGTGTTAATTTGGGTGTGTTTATGTAGATCTAATCTGGGTGGGTTTGTGCAAATCTAATTTGGGTGTTGTGGATGTTTTTTTGGTCGGCGGTACAGATCTGATGCTAAGAATGTGGCCGGCAAAGGTGTCTGGCGGTGATCGATGGTGGTTACCGGTGGCGATGATCGACGGTGGTGGATGGTGGCGGTGATCGGAGGTGGTAACTGAGAATGTGAGGAGAGAGAGACATTTGGGGGAGAAAGAGAAGTCTGTGTGTGTGTTTTAAAGAGAGAGACATGAGAGAAAAATGAGGAGGGAGGAGAAGATGATAGGGTTTCAATAAGTGGAACATGCCAGTTGTATCATGTCCTCATTTAGCTTTGCCACCACCAAAGAAACTAATTACAAATCTGCCACTCAAATTTGGCCAAAATTTTGGCGCATTCACTGTAGATTTTTTCATTTTGGACGCATTTTATTATATGTAGAGATGTATAGATGAAAATTAAAAAAAAATGTTTTAGATGTAGGTGTTTTGAGATGAAGGAGAGATAAAGTGAATAGGAAATAATAAGTGGAATTTTGGTACCAAAGGCCTCTTGGCCTAGCGGTATCCGGTTGTGCGCGTAGAGTCCTCCCTTAGGGAGAGGTGGAGAACCTAGTGCAATTTGGTAACCTGAGTTTTACACACAGTTCGTTAACTTTTTGGCGAAAAAGGGGTACTTTAGTATTTCGTCCCCTTTTCTCAATTTATCTTCTTCTCCATCCCCAAATAGCCGAGCACCACCAGTTTGACAACCAATAACAACCATATCTTCCACCATCACCATCCATCGCTGCCCTCTACAACAATGGCCTTCACCAGACCCGACTCAAAATTGCTACTAACACTAACCAGACCTGCCTCCGTTTCTGAACTACAATTTTATGGTTTTGGATGAGAGGAGAGAAGGGGAGGACGATTCCATGGTGGCAGACGTGGTGAAGGAGTTACCGCTCCTTAATGTTGCAGTTCCTGCATTTGAAGAAGAAGAGAAGATGATCTGGAGATGGGTTTTGGATGAGAGGAGAGAAGAAGATCTGGAGATGGGAGAGAAGAAAATGATGAAAATACCCGTTAAAAAACCATATGCTGTGTATGTGTCTCATAAATCGTCAAAAAAATTACGATTTCGTTAGTTTTTGCACCTATTTGCAACAAAATGACAAACTTAGGAATCAGTTGCAACAAAATTACAAACTTAGGAATCGGATTGGCACAAAACAAAACATAGCTAGGGTATTGCAACTATGTGTAAAACTCAGGTTACCAAATTGCAATTTGCCTATATATAAATATATATATTTCTACATAGGGTTGCGCTCCAATGAGAACCACTTAAAATGAGAACCGTGAGAACCAAGCATAATCGTTTGATTAAATACAAAATCAAGGGTCCAGATTATAGATACATTGGATACACTTGGATACAATAGCTAATTTTCAAAATACACTTGGATACATTAGTCATTTAAGCTACTGTATCCAAGTGCAACACTTAGATACAATACTAATTTAGCTACTGTATCCAAGTACAATATCAAAATTTAGGTACTGTATCCAAGTGTATCCAATGTATCTATAATCTGGACCCTTGATTTTGATTATAATCTAATTGTTATGATTAGTTCTCACGGTTCTCACACAATTATGGTTCTCATTTGAACACCTACCTTTCTACATAAATACTTTCATCAATAAATTTTTTTAAATTTATTTAAATAATTAAATTAGTGAAAATCTCGAGAAAAACTTGTTTTACACTCGTTTTAGTGTAAAACTTGTTTTCACCCCTTAATGTAAAACATAATAATAATATCATGTAAAACATGTTTTACACATCTCTTAGTGTAAAACAGGTTTCTCATAAGTCTGACTCATTAAATTAATTTAAATTATTGGTCAAATTTTAATAACTCGTTATTTTTCCCCAAACAAGGACTTAAACTTACAAACTTGAAATACTAAGCTTAATACACACGCACTGGGACTTGTATATAAGGTAGAGTGCATTACCATGCCATAATAACAATACAACAGCGTTGAACCTAAGCTACTCCCTCTCCTCTGCCGGACAATCGAAGAAGACGACATGTTCGGCTCCTGTATAACCGGTAAAATTGTCCTCTTGCTCCTTGATTTCACAATTCTGCCATTCCCCATTGTTGATTAGAGTCACAACGATCGTAATTTTTTTGTTCAATCTCTTAATTTAGAGTGCTTTCAGTGCATGAATTAATAATTATGATATCATTCTGCTTGTAATGCTTGTGTTTTAGTATTATTTAGTATTAGTTTTTGCACAATGAATACAATTTGCACGAATTAGTTGACAATCATTGTTAATTTTATCCTAAAACCGATCAATTTGAATTTTGAATTGTGATATAACTACAGCTTAACTGACATTAGTAAAATTTTCAAGTGTGTATTTTGAAATTGTTGGGAGTAGGGTTTTTGTGCTTTTTTAGGTTGAATGGAGTTCTATTACTATGATCAAGAGAAAATTTTAAATTTTTTCCGGTCATTCATTTTGGTACGGATGGAGTATTAAGACTCATTATACCTGTGATGATGATGATGTGTGTGTGTGTGTGTGTGTGCAACCTGTTTTGCACATATAGTATGCCCTTCGTACTCAATTCCTCCTACTAGTGCCATAATGCCATTTTTGTTCATATAAGGATGCCCTTTTCTAGTTTACGACACTGCATTTACTAAAGAAATCCAGACAAAAAGCAGCCCTTATAAACATTGATCATCTTACATTACAGGATCCCAGTATAGAGACTCGACTACTGGAACCACACAAAATCCTGATACGTCACAAATTATCTCGATTTCTGCCAATCCCTTCTTTTACAAGCATAAGAGCCATGAAGAACTGCGCTGGCAAGACTATCAGTTTCGGAATGAAGGTACACTTCCGTATGATTACATGTTTTTGTGGCTGAATGTGGTACGAAATGTCATGTACTGATTATTGTTTTATCTTACATTTTTTTTTATCAAGGTGGAGCTGCAATTAATACCTCAAACACCTTAAGCCCTCCGCTCACATCTGTTAGTCACTCCTCTTTTTTGTTCCCCTCCAATCCATTTACTCAACAGTTTGGTTTTACTGACCTAAATAAAGAAAAATCAATCGATGCGCATTCTTTATTTCCCCCTTCCAATCCATTTGCTCGACAGCCAGGGTTGGGCAATGCACATAAAGAAGAATCTGTCAATGTCTTCTCTTTCCCATCCCCACCCTTCACTTCTGGTGGTCAGAGTGAAGGAAGTAAGTTGACACCTTACAGTGCATCTCCCGAGGCAGATGGGGCCCATCAGGGTATCTCTCCAATGGATGGGAAACTTATGTCAATTTCTGCCATACTTGGTCACAAATCCCATGAAGAGCTGAGGTTGGACTACTATCATCTCCGTGATATAGGTATGCTTGTTGGTTGAGATGGTAAATTATGTTCCAAATGCTTCTGATTTCCAAATATGTTTTGCTCTTCTTCCTGATCTTCACATACCTTATTAATATAACGGTGACACGTGAATTTTATCATTCGCTGACTGATTCAGCCTTGTGACCCCTGATATTATTCCTTGTTAGTACTCGCCTCCACTCAAAGAGTCAACATATAAAAGTCAAACATTTTGTGGGTGAAACTATGTTTCCACAATTGTCCTTAGCTATTAGGGATTGAAATAGTGTTCAATTTATATTTATGAGTATATTTTTATGAGAAACAAAAAAGGAAAAAATGTATTCCAGTTTGAAGGTTAACTTGATAAGGACAGATGTGGATACTCCAAAAAATGCCAAGATTTAGTTCTTTGTGGAATATCCTGAATAGAATGTAGAATTCATTGAGCGGATGGCGTGAGTAACTTTTATAGTTTATTCTACTTGCAAAAACGGATTTGTTATTTTCATAAGGGATTGACATATCTCGAAGAGAACTTGAGTCCATGAAGGTTAACTCATAATCATATTCTGCTTTCAGATGAAAGAATCACAGATATTTTATTCCTGGTGTACCAGTTTAGACTTTAGATATAAGGTAGATCCTACACCCATGCTTAACTTATATTTAAAACATTTCTCATTTTCTTATCATTGAAAACAATGATTCCAAATCGTTGGTTTTCTAACCAATTACCCCCTCCTCATCCCTAAATGAGTGTATATTTTCCACAAGGTTTTGTCCAGAAAACCAATTACTCCTCCTCGTCCCTAAATGAGTGTACATTTTCCACAAGGCTTTGTCCCTAAAATGAGTGTCCATTTTCTTGTGAAGATACTAAACTCACCTTATACACTATCATATCCTAATTTGAACTTTCAAAAACATACTGTGCTCATGCAGAGTACTCCCTCCGTCCCACACCTCACTTGAGACTTATTTCCATTTTGGTCCGTCCAATGGATGTTTTTACACTCACAACACCAATCAAATCACTATTCCTCCCACTCATTCTCTCTCTCTCCTACTTTACCTTTTATACTCACAACATTTCCTCCCACTAATTCTCTCTCATACTTTTCTTAGTTTTTGTGCCCACCACTTAGGTCTCAAGTAAAGTGGGACGGAGGGAGTATTTATCAATATTGTTTTCTTAGAATTGCATAAAAGTCAACCTCCTTAATTTCCTTGAAATACTGAAAATGGACCTCTTGTCCATCTCAGAGGATCGATCCTACGCCAGAAACACAACAACTGGAACCCCATGCATTGGAAAGTCTGATTTTGGTAGCTAATTATACGGTTGAAGTAAAAATACTAGATTTCTGCCAAGCGAGATTACTAATATAAAACTTAAATCCATGAAGAACTGCATTGGGAAGGTTATCAGTTCCGAAATAAAAGTATAATTCAGTATATTTGTTGGCATGTGCGGCTGAATATAGTACAATAATGGTATGAACTGATTTTATTTTGTTCTTTTACATTTTTAATTCAGGTGGAGCTGCCATTGGTACATCAAAAACTTTTGGCCCTTCAGTTACATCTGCTAATCGCTGTTCTTCTTTATTCCCTTCCAATACATTCACTCGACAGATTGATTTTGTTGACCGGCTTGGAGGTGAATCTGTCAATGTCGTCTCTTCTCCCTCTTTCCCATCCAATTCATTCGCTCTAAAGCCTGGGTTTGTCAGTTTACATAAAGGAGCATCTGTCAATGTGTTCTCGTCCCCTTCCTCTTCGAGTCTATTTTGTCGACAACCTGGGTTTGGCGACCTACATAAAGGAGAATCTATTAATACCTCAAACACTTTAAGCCCTCCGCTCACATCTTTTAATCACTCCTCTTCTTTGTTCTCCTCCAATCCATTTACTCAACAATTCGGTTTTACTGACATAAATAAAGGAAAATCAGTCGAGGTCCATTCTTTATCTTCCCCTTCCAATCCATTTGCTCGACAGCCAGGGTTTGGCAACATACATAAAGAAGAATCTGTCAATGCCTTCTCATTCCCGCCCTTCACTTCTGGTGGAGGAAGTACGTTGACACCTTATACTGCAACTCCCGAGGCAGGTGGGGCCCATCACGGCATCTCTACACAGACTACACTGGATGAGAAACCCATGTCAATTTCTGCCATGCTTGGTTGCAGAGATAAATCTCATGAAGAACTGAGGCTGGAGTACTATCGTTTCCGTGGTATAGGTATGCTTGTTGGTTGAGATGGTGAATTTTGTTCCAAATGCTTCTAATATTCAAATATGTTCTGCTCTTCTTCCAAATGTATTGAGTTGATTAGCGGCACGTGAACTTAATCATTCTTTGACTGATTCAGCCTTGTGACCCCTGATATCATTCGTTGTTTGATAGTGTACTCGCCTCCACTCAAAGAGTAAACATGTAAAAGTCAACATTTACTAAGTTTCCATAATTGTCCTTAGCTGTTAGGAATTGAAACAGTGTTCAATAAATTCATGAGTGTATTTTTTTAAGAAACAAAAAAGAACCAAAAAACTAACAAACAGTATTCCAGTTTGAAGGTTAACATAATAAGGACATATGTGGAAACTAAAAGAAAGATGATTTAGTTCTTGAAACAAGACTCTTAGAATATCCCGAATAGAATGTAGAACTCTTTGAGCAGATGGCTTGAGTGTTTTTCATAATTAATTCTACTTGCAAAAAACGGATTAGTTATTTTCACAAGGGTTTAGTATATGTTGAAGAGAACTAAAGTCCATGAAGGTTAACTATTAATCTTATTCTACTTTCAGATGAAAGTATCACAGATATTTTATTCGTGGTGTACCAGTTTAGAATTTAGATATAAGGTAGATCCTACACCCATGCTAAACTTTCATTTACTCCCTATGTCCCTAAATGAATGTCCGTTTTCAAGAAATTTTTGTCCCAAAATGAATGTAACAGTTTAGATATTAACCAATTACCCCCTCATTGTCCCTAAATGAGTGTAAATTTTCCACAAGATTTTGTCTCTAAACGAGTGTCCATTTTCTAGTGAAGTTACTAAACCCACCTTATACACTATTATATCCTAACTTGAACATCCAAAAACATATTCAGAGTATTTATTAATATTTTTTCTTAAAAGTGCATAAAAGTCAACCTCCTCAATTTCCTTGAAAAACTAAAAATGAACCTATTGTCCATGTTTGGGGATCCCACACCAGAAACACAACTGGAACCCCATGCCAGGGAAAGTCTGCTTTTGGTGGCTAATATGGTGGAAGTAGAAATACTCGATTTCTGCCAAGCGCGATTACTAATATACTAAAACTTAAATCCATGAAAAACTGCATTGGGAAGGTTATCAGTTCCGAAATAAAAGTATAATTCAGTATGTTTGTTGGCTTGTATACGGCTGAATTTGGTACAATAATGGTATGAACTGATTCTTTTCTTTTACATTTTTAATTCAGGTGCAGCTGGCATCGATACATCGAAGACTTCATCTGCTAATTGCTGTTCTTCTTTATTCCCTTCCAATCCATTCACTCGACAGATTGATTTTGTTGACCGACGTGGAGGAGAATCTGTCAATGTCGTCTCTTCCTCTTTCCCTTCCAATTCATTCGCTCCACAGCCTGGGTTTGACAATTTATGTAAAGGAAAATCTGTCAATGTGTTCTCATCCCCTTCCTCTTCGAGTTTATTTGGTCGGCAACCTGTGTTTGGCGACCTACATAAAGGAGAATCTGTTAATTTCTTCTCTTCTCCTTTTCCTTCCAATAATCCATTTACGCGACAGCCTGGGTTTGCTGACCTAAACAAAGGAGAATCTGCCAATGTCCCCTCTCCCTTATTCCCTTCCACCCCGTGGTCTCAATGTAGCTATACACCCTCCATTTTTGATAGTCCGCATTTGCCTGATAATGCAATTCTCAAGAAAGTTGGTGGTATTTCTGCTCAACATGATCAGGAGCCCGTATCAATTTCTGCCATGCCTGCTTTCAAAGATAAATCACATGAAGAACTGAGGCTGGAGTATTATCATGCTCAGGGTAAAGGTATGTTTGAGTATTGGTTGAGATTGTAATTTTTTCAGATGCTTCTGCTAATCAAATACTCTCTCTGTCCCATTTATGCTTCAAAAAAATTTTGGTTCAAAAATTAAGAAGATGAATGTTTTTATTATAGAATATAGAGAGTGAGTAGGGTGTTGTGAGTATAAAAAGTGGGTAGGAGAGAGAAAGTAGGGTAGGGAATAGTTAGTGGATAGTTGTTCTGTGTATGACATGTGGGGACCCCTCCTCGTCCCTAAATGCGTGTACATTTTCCACAAGGTTTTGTCTTTAAACGGGTGTCCAGTTTCTAGTGAAGTTACTAAACTCAACTTACACACTATCATATCCTAATTTGAACTTCCAAAAATATACTGTGCTCATTCAGAGTATTTATTAATATTGTTTTCTTAAAAGTGCATAAAAGTCAACCTACTTATTATGGTGGAAGTTGAAATACTCGATTTCTGCAAAGCGCGATTACTAATATAAAACTTAAATCCATGAAGAACTGCATTGGGAAGGTTATTAGTTCCGAATTAAAAGTAAGATTCATATGTTTATTGAACTGATTTTTTTTTCTTGTACATTTTTAATTCAGGTGCAGCTGCCATTGGTACATCAACGACTTTTAGCCCTTCAGTTACATATGCTAGTTGCTGTTCTTGTTTTCTCCCTCCCAATCCATTCACTCGACAGATGGATTTTGTTGACCAACTTGGAGGAGAATCTGTCAATGTCGTCTCTTCTTCCTCTTTCCCTTCCAATTCATTCGCTCTACAGCCTGTGAGTTGTACCAAAGTCAGGGGAGAGCCTAATAAGGACTCAAATCCAACAACCCCTAATGAGAATGCAATTGATGTTTCAAAACTCCTTCCAAAGCTCGGAATATCAGACTACTATACGAAACCCGAGATCAAAGAATTGGAAGCCAAAGAACGAGCTGATCCAGGGTTTTGCAGTCACGTGAAGGACTTTTTAGTGGGAAGACACGGATATGGAAGCATTAAATTTCTGGGAGAGACGGACGTGAGGAATCTTGATATTGAAGCTCATGTCAGATTTAATGAACGTGAGGTGATTGTTTATACAGATGAGAGTAAGAAACCCAAGATAGGAGAAGGTCTTAATAAGCCTGCAGAGATATGTCTTGTTAATATAAAGTGCATTGACCCCAAAACAGGGAAACAGTACGTAGACGGACCGAAAGTTGACAAATACAGAGAGTTGCTGAAGAAGGCGGCTGCAGAAGAAGGCAGTGAGTTTGTGTCTTATGATCCTGTACAAGGAGAGGTGAAATTCAAGGTATCACACTTTTAATGTGTACTCTAGATGGTTACGCCACATTCTTTTTTTTTTTTTTTTAACGGCCGTTAGTTTGATTTGTTCAAGGTTGACTTTTCGGAAGACAAATGTCGCATGATTTTCTGTTTTTTGTTCTCTTCTATGAGATTTTGAGTTGATATAGTTTTGAGTACATGTTATGTTAGTTTCTGGTTAGTGCATTGGTTATTATTCAACTCATGAATCTTAGAAATTCAGTGTAAAGAATAAACAAGTTGCGGCGGAAGTACTTTTTATTTATTATTATTTATTTCTATATGTATGCCACAATAACAAACACCCAACTACTGTCACAAGCAAAATCTGTGTATCACAAGTAATCCAACGGCTATGCATCATTCACAAAAGTGGTACAGAAGATTTCATATGATGTGTTTGAGCTTAGAGGATAGTGCAGGATCCGTCATTATAGGAAGGGATATAGCTGACAGTAACAAGCTGACAACCACAAGGAGGAGGGCAAGAATCCCATATAACTGGACAAGAAGAGGAATCCAGCTTCTTTGGGGGTCCCACGCTCACGATTTCAACCGACTTTCCCGTCTTCCTAATCTTAGTCGTGACTAGCACAGGGTCAACGTCTCCGATAACGGTCAACATTCCCTTCTCACCATCCACCGTCACCTGATCAATACCTAGTCATCAAGAAAATATTAGTATCATAGCATGCACGAAGTTAAAAAAAGAAATGGTCGTGCGCCGATTGATGTTCAAATCATTCAATGACATCGTTCAGTAACTAACCAAACAACAACTGCCAACTAAGATTTTATGATTATTTTGTGCCCGAATCATTACTCATCATTTGCATTAGGCCAAACCAAGTTTTAACATGTACCTGAAAGTTTTGTGACAGCTTTTAGTACTTGGCTCTTGCATTTAGGACAATTCATATTAACACTCATCACGGTTTTCTGCATGAAAAAAACTCGCAAGTCACATTACGTAAAACTACGCAAAAAAAAAAAAAAAAAAAAATCAGAAAAAAATGGCTAAAAAAACATAAACCGGAAACGGTGCAATACCTTAGCCATAATGTGGTATGTGATTACAAATTTACAATTTGGGATCTGAATTAGCAGCCTATTTAAGGAGTTGGGCAAACATAAATAGAGACATACAATATGTACATATAGGCCAATATGCATATCAAGTTGAAGGTATGGCCCACAAGATGAACATTTGTTTTAGTTGATTATTAGCTCAACCAAGTTCTTGATATTGAAGTTGTTTTATCACCAGGAAGGTTCAAACTTCAAACCTTCTACAAGACCAGCTGACAGAATGAACTACTAGTCAAAGGTCAATTGGGAAATTTAACATTTTTATTTGCGTGTTAAGGCAGTTATGAAAACTAACACACACCATGAGATTAGGAGTTGAAATTTGGTCATAATTTGGAGAAGCAACTGATAATAAACAATGATAACATAGGCAATTTTATAAAGGAATGACATCTTCATATTCTTAGGTAAGTAGAAGGAAAAATCATTAGTTTGAAGGGGTCATACTTATTTATTTCTACTATGTCCATTCCGCAATAAATATCGGATTTCGAACCGCTCCACCCACAAATTAGCTCCACCCAATGGTGGAGATTGGAGCCACCTCATTTTAGCTACATCGAGCTCGGTGGGACCCACAAAAAATTGAAATCATCCGAGCCGCACAGATGATGAGTGTGTGTATGTGGCCTTGATCGGAGCTGTTGAGCTAACTCGGTGGAGCGGTTCCGGGTCCATAAATATCTTGCTTTCTTTTCTTTTGTAATCTCTCTCAAAATATACACTTCCTCTGTCCCGGACCAATGTGCACAAATTTCTTTTTTGGGCGTCTCATTTAAACGGGCACATTACTAAAAAAAAAAGAATCTTTACTATTCTTCCTACTCATTCTATCTATTACTCCCTCTCTCCCTAAATGAGTGTCCATTTTCAAAAAATCTTTGTCCCTAAATGAGTCTTTTTTGAACATAACTTTCTCCCTAAACGTTTTTTTTTTCGATTTTTTTTCCATCGGTTTCTTTATACGTGCAAAACTAAAGGTTTGGAAAGGAGATTACAAGATTATATTAATATGATTTCTTAACAGAGGTTGTTACTTCTTATAATTAAATTTTAATATGATTTTTTAATTGTATAGAAAAATTGTATTCCTTGTTCCAAAAAAAATAAAATAATGAAAAATCGATTCACAAATATGAATATTTCTTAATGTGAAAAAAATCAACTCCCTCTTTCTTTAAACGAATATCCAAAGTTTTAAAATAATTGTCTCAAAATAAATATCAAACTTTTAGTGAGTTTTTGTCATCTATCGTTTTCATAAGTTTTAGTTCACACTTACAACCCTCATAATATACTCCCTCCGTCCCCCAAAATGATATTTTCATTTGCCATTTCTCATTGTCCCAAAAAGTTCTTCACATTTCTACATTTTAAGCTTAAAAAGAACATAGCTAGTGAAGCAAGTGTTCATATCCTTAAAAAGTTTGAATAGTCAAACGCGAAGATCATTTTGGGACGGAGGGAGTAATATATTGAGACCATTAATGGTATTTAGGTACTCGTAACATTAATATTGCTTATACTTAATTTTTTAAAAATGAAAATTGTACATATGTATAAATTAAACTATCAAACTGATATGCCTATGGTGAAAGACAATAATGCACAGCCTGTGACTGGGGTATGTGGAAATTGGAAAATCATAGGAGATGACTAAGACTTTTGACCCAAGATGCAAGGCAAAATGTAAGTTGGAGTGTTGATTGGGGTAGAAGAAAACAGGAAAAGAATAAATATCAGACGACTTGGAGTCAATAGAACCTGTGGAATTTAATCATAAAAGTGGTATAAATAATACCATCATTTAACATCTTTCTTTTATACAAAACAAGAAGCAACCATGAATAATCTACACTTTGAAAAGCCGTTTTTCGTTGGATCTTTACTCTTTTTTATCACAATCTTGAGTGTTGCTTTTACTTCATCAACATCAAATGAAGCTAATGCACTCCTCAAATGGAAAGCCAGCCTTCAAAACCCAAACACCTCTTCTTTATCTTCATGGACACTCCTTCCAAATAATTTCTCTAGTCCATTTAAACCAACAAGGCAAATTCCATGCACTTGGTTTGGAGTCTCTTGCAATGTTGATGGAAGCATCAACAGATTGAACCTCTCTTCCTCAGGTTTGAATGGTACACTTTCCAAATTTCCATTCTCTTCTCTTCCCAATCTTACCTATTTTGACCTCAGCAGAAACAATTTCTCCGGTAGCATCCCTCATGAGATTAGATATCTCTCCAAAGTAACATATCTTGATTTGTCTATTAATCAGTTTTCGGGCAGAATCCCACCGGAAATAGGATTGTTGACAAACCTTGTATTCCTAGCCCTAGTTGAAAACCAATTGAACAGATCGATTCCTCAAGAGATAGGCCAGCTGGAATCTCTTGAGGTGCTTTTCTTATTTTCCAACAATCTTGAAGGTCCCATTCCTCCTTCTTTGGGCAATTTGAGAAACTTGACTTATCTTTATCTCTACAAGAATAAACTTTCTGGCCGTGTTCCGCTTGAACTAGGAAATCTTGTAAATCTTGTTGAGATTGACATTAGTGGAAATAGACTAGAAGGCCCAATCCCATCCACTTTTGGAAACTTGACTAAGCTTAGTCTCATGAGCCTTTTTAAAAATAATTTATCTGGTCCCATCCACAAGAATTAGGAAAGTTGAAGTTCCTAACTTTTCTTGACATAATCCTAAATAAACTCAATGGTTCCATTCCTTCTTCACTTGGCAATCTGACCATGTTACAAAACTTGTACCTATGGGGCAACCAACTTTCTGGTCCCATTCCACAAGAATTGGGAAATCTGGAATTGTTTCAGATTCACATTGGCTCCAACCAACTTTCAGGCTTTCTGCCTCAAAATATTTGTGCTGGGGGAAAGCTCCAAAATTTCTCAGTAAGCGACAATCAGCTTATGGGTCTAATTCCAAAAAGCTTTCGAAACTGCCCAAGCCTAGTTCGAGCTAGTTTCGGAAAGAATCAGTTCACTGGTAATATATCTGATAGTTTTGGTATCTATCCAGATCTTACTTCCATGAACCTCAATGACAACAAATTTTACGGAGAGCTCTCTAACAATTGGAGTAAGTGCAAGAAGCTGACAAAACTACAGATTGGAGGGAACAATATCAGCGGTAGCATTCCACCGTCTCTCAAAGGTTTCACCCAACTAGAGTTACTTAATCTTTCTTCAAATTGTCTTGTTGGTGAAATTCCAAAGGAGATTGGTATGGTGAGTCGTTTGCTCTATCTTTTTTTGAGCGACAACCAACTTTCTGGTTCGATACCAAAAGAGCTTGGATCACTAACTACTCTCTCGAAGCTTGATCTTTCTTCAAACATTTTGAACGCATCAATACCAGGAGAAGTTGGGAACTGCACACAACTTATTTTCTTGAACCTAAGCAATAACAATTTGAGCCAAGAGATATCAATTCAGTTACTAGATCAGTTGCCTCATCTCTCCACACTTGATCTTAGTCATAATTTCCTCACAGGAGCAATACCACCCCAAATACAGAGACTAAGTAGCTTGGAGAAGTTGAATCTTTCTCATAACAATCTCTCTGGATCCATCCCCAAGGTGTTTGAACAAATGCCTGATTGGTTGGATATTGACATATCATACAATGATTTGTCTGGATCGGTCCCCGATAGTAAAGCCTTCGTGAATATTTCCATAGAAGCATTGAGAGGCAACGTTGGTTTGTGTGGTAATATCACTGGATTGAAGCCTTGCAGAAATGTGCAAACAAGAAGCCACAATAAACACATTCTTGTTATTGTACTCCCTCTTCTTGGAGCACTCCTATTTTCAGGTTTGTTTTTGGGTCTTTATGTTGTTTATCGAAAAAGAATGAGAAAGCTTGTGGGGGAAAATGTAGCCGAACCGGATCATGGCTTGTTCACAATATTGACTTTTGATGGAAAGTCAATGTATGAAGAAATCTTAAACGCTACAAACCAGTTCGAAGAAACATACTTAATTGGGCATGGAAGACAAGGAACTGTGTACAAAGCAACCCTAAGATCAGGTGATGTAGTTGCAGTCAAGAAATTTCACTCATCACCTCCTGAGATGGTTGACCAAGAAGGTTTTTTGCGAGAGGTAAGATCACTGACAGAAATAAGGCACCGGAATATAGTGAAACTCTATGGGTATTGCTCACATTCTCGGCACTCATTTTTGGTTTACGAATATCTCGAAAGGGGGAGTCTTTCGAAAATATTAAGCGAAGATGAAGAAGCCAAAAAATTAGATTGGCCAAAGAGGGTGAATATCATTAAGGGTGTAGTCCATGCTTTATCTTATATGCACCATGAATGCTCACCCTCAATTGTCCATCGGGACATATCAAGTAAGAACATTCTGCTTGACTCCGATTATGAAGCGCATATTTCTGATTTTGGCACAGCCAAGCTTTTAAATGTTGACTCTTCAAACTGGAGTGCGCTTGCCGGCACATATGGCTATATTGCACCAGGTAATTAAGAGATCTAAAAGCTCCTATATTCATTTGAACTCACTTTTTTTTTCTTCGATCACTTTAATCATGTCTTTATTTTTATTATTTTGGGGTGTCTTTGCAGAGCTTGCTTATACGATGAAGGTGACTGAAAAGTGTGATGTATATAGCTTTGGAGTTCTAGCTTTGGAAGTGATAAAAGGAAAGCATCCTGGCGAGTTCACAACTTTCTTAGCGTCTTCAACGATGGAGATGATAGTTCTTCAAGATGTGTTGGATCCACGACTTCCAACACCCTCGCCGAAAGTCGAAAAGGAAATTACATCCATAATAATGATGGCAAGGGCATGTGTAGATGAGAACCCAAAATCAAGGCCTTCAATGCTTGATGCTAGACTCATGTTATAAGCCAAAAGTTGGGGTTGTGTAATATTAATTTATTGGTAAATGTTGTAGTTGAGAAAGTGTGTATGAATCTTCCTCTTTATTGTTTGCCTAGTTTCTAGTATCCCTGTCTTAGGAATTGGTTGAAGCTTATTATTTGTTTTTGAACTTGTAATTTCAATAAATGAGTGCAATGTTACAATACTGGAAGTTGTTTGTTTAATTTATAAAAGAAAGGACATTTCAATTGGGAGGAAAAACATTTCTTCTTTCGTGCTGTTACGCCATATTAGGGAGTAAATTTGAACATTTTTTGGATATTCATTTTGGCACAGAGGAGAAATATTTAGACTCTTTTTTATGATTTTGGTGTGAAGCAGTGCAGACATTTGTTGTTGCAAAGAGACCTACCAAAGGCCATGGGTCATTTCTATTGCAGATGTACCTTCAGAAGATGAACCCCCAAAGGTAAGTCCATAAATTGTGAAAACCCTTTCCAGGACTAACGATTGATTTCCGTTAAAAAATTAATTAGATTATGCAGATCGAAATATAGAACCTATTTCCAGCTTGCTGCAAGATGCTATCGAACGCTTAATAGACATGCAAGTAGTCAATGTGAAACCAGACTCTTGCATCAAGAAGTCCACCACAAACCCTAAACCTCCCCCCCTCTCTCTCTCTATTTAGATTTTGGTTCTTTTAAATCTGCAATTTAATTTGAGGCTTATAATAAATTTTCTACATCTGAACCATTTGATCGATTTTGTCAATCTATATACTAAATCTGAAAATTTGGGTTCACGTATCTAAATCTGGTGAAAAGGTTGGTGAAATAAATGGTGGAAGAGGCTGGGAAAATTAATGGTGGCGGTGGCGGTGGTGGGGATGGTAAATTCTATATTTTCAAATCATCAATATATTGAACAAAAAGTGTGAATTTAAATTAAAGATAATATATTTTAATAATGATAAATATGTCATTTTATCACTTAATTAAGCAAAGTAGGAGTCTGTTAGATTTAGGGGGCAATATGAAATTTTTAATAGCAGTATTGGATAACAATCTAACACCCATTAACTTCCGTTAACTGGGTTAACGATTTTGGTTACTCTTGTAATTTTATAAATAGTACGCAGGTTAGATTGGTTGTTTCAATAGTACGGAGGTAAATATGATAATCTGGAGTAGTACGCGGGTTATTTTGGTAGTTGTTTTGGTCAAATTTTGCAATCTAACTTCAAGAAACGAAATTGGGTACAATTGAATGAAATTGTAAAGGATTCAAGAACAAGTAGACACGATAATTAACGAGGAAAGCCCTTGAACAACTTGTTCGCCGGCATAAAACCTCAAAGATGGAATTTTATTAGTAATGGTGAAGAACAATGAAACAAGTAAGAGTATTGCTCAAAAGTAAATAGCCGAGTGTGTTGTGTGCATTACATGATTTACGTGAACTATTTATACTAAAGGAATCATCACAAACTAGCTAACAAGGCCATGATTCTCGGGAAGTTTGTTAGTCAATTCCCGTTTGATAAGAGTCATCTTTAGACTTGGTCTTTGAGTCTCAATTTGGTCACATGTTCTTTGTGAATCGTGTCCCACTATTTGTTTTGTGTTCTTGAAAAATAGGAGATGAAACATTATCCAAATAAAACACAATTAATAAGTAAAGATACCTGTAAGTCATATAACGGCAACTTGTAGGTTCAGGATGCAGGATGTTCTTAAGACAAGCAGAACTCTTTAGGATGATTCAAGGAAAGCAGAACTCTTCATCATGTTGAAAAAACAGTGAAGTTTTTATCCCCAAATAATTGCCCCCAATTTTTGAATTTAAAAGAGAATATTTAAAGTCGAAAATTGATTTTGGCAGCTTAAACGTGGACGGTGAGGTGCAAATTTGTAGGAATCTAGGGTCTAGGTATTTGAGTGGGGCTAGGAGTCTGGAACCGTCTACGTCGTTTCCTTTAAGACGTCTAATTCATCCACTCTCTTCAATTACGCAGCAAAAAGGATTTTCCCCTAATTTCTTCCTGGTGAGTTCTTCTTTCCTTTTTCTTCTTGATTTCTAGGTTTCGAATGGCTAGGGGTAAGAAAACCGTAGAAATTCCTGGTGGTTTTAGATGTCTAGGATTAATCACCCATCCTGATGAGGAGAGATGCCAGTTAGCATTATCTGAGGTTGAAACCCTAAAGAAAGACTTTCCTGCTAATGCTGAATTCTTGGACCCGAACCCTCTGTTTTCTTCTGATTTTGTCTCCGATGAATGGGTAGGCTTTTTCGAGTACCCTTTTGCCCTAGGTATGAAATTACCTTTTCCCCCTATCATTACTCGTTTTTTCGAACTATCTAGCCTGGCTTATACCCAATTGATGCCTGTTGGTTGGAGGCTGCTAATTGTTTTAGGCAGATTAAGCGAGGAGACTGGTTTAGAGGTTGGCTTAGAGGAGTTGGCTTTCTGCTATGTTTTGAGGGCTCATGGAAACTCTAGGTATGAGTTTAGGGTTAAGAACAAGGCGTATAGTTTGGTAATAGAATCTGTTGATAAAGATAGGGGTTGGAAAAATAGGTTTTTCTATGTTAAGAAAAGTAGCCTGGAGGGAGGTGAAGGTCTGGTTTCAGAATGAAATAGTAAAGGTAGTTGTGCCTTTGCTTCTTTTTCTGAGTTTTGCTGGATTTCAAGAGTTTATAACATTTCTTTCATCTTGCAGTCACTAAGTTGGAGGAGTTGTTCCCAAAAAAGGCGGACACATTGGTAATTATGGAGAAGATTTGTGCACTGCCACCTGCTAGGCGTAGGTTTGTTAAGCCTGTAGAAAGCTCAAGTGGTGAAAAGGAGAACCCAGAGGATATACTGGAGGCTTCAGGTTGTGCTCACAAGATGTCTTCAGGTATTTATCAGTTCAACTTGCATTTCAGCTTTGCAGCTCTGAGATGTTAATTTTTCTCAATTTTTGCAGTTACCCGTTCTCAATCTGGGTTTGGTGCTAAGGATTTGATGGAAATGGTCCGTGGTAGGGTGAAGGTTGAGGGTAGTAGGCCTCCAGTGCCTAAGTTGGATGCAGGTGAAGACAAGTTGAACAAGAAGAGGAAGGCTAAAGAGATTGTAGATGTGGAAACTGCGGTGCCGGTTGAAAGAAAGTATGAGAAGAAGGTAATTTTTGACTCTGTCTAACTTGGACTTGATTCTTGTTTAGCTTCGATTCTAACTTAGGTTTGTTTTCAGGTTGTGAAGGCTGTTGGGCTCCTGGTCACTGAGGTTCAAGTATGGAAGGAGAAAGCAGAGGCTTCTTTTAAGAAGATGTATGAGGCTGAGGAGAGGGCTAAGGCTGCTGAGAATGAATTAGATGAAAAGGACAAGGAGGTTATAGATATGACACTTAGGCTTGTGAAGGTGAATCAAGATCATTCCAAGGAGATGGAGATCCTGCATAGCCAATGTATGAATGATGCTGCCAAGTCCTTGTTCGAGATGAGGATACAGATAATCAAAGAACACCAGGCTGGCAAGCATTCTGAATGGAACTTGGATGATGAGTATGAATCCTTGAGGAAGATTACTGGAGAAGCAGTTGATGGAGAAGAGGTTGCTTCCAAGGTGCCAGTTGCTGATCAGGGAGAACAGGTTGGCGAGAACCAGGAGAAAAAGGTTGATGGAGCCACCTGAAAGGTAATTCTCTATTTTCGTTTGTCCTGCAGGGTAAGATGTTAAAACAATTTGTTTTTAAGTTTTTGGTTTTATCAACGAGGGGGATGTCCTCATAAACAATTAGATAATTTAGGATGTAATGGTTTTTGTTTGGACAACCGTCATGTTGCATTGTGGTCAACTCATGTCTTGTGATAGCATGTGTTAGACTTTTTGAATGGTTTAGTTTAAAATAGTTCAGTTTGTTGAACTTTCTTTGGTTATCATGGTTGTAAAAATGATTGACCTCCCAGGACACTACATTTTAGTAACGTAGGTAAGGTAGAAATAGAGATGCAACTTGTTGAAGTTGACTTCTAAAATGCAAGATGTAATATGTTAATGCTAACAGTAGGAATGAAAAGATGTTTGAATCTTTTAAACTTTTGTCTTTGGTAACACGTTAATGTTATAACAAATTGTAAATGGCTTGAGTTCACAATTTGTCTAAGTGCAAGATGGTAATCAATATGTAATAAATACACTGGCCAACTTACAACTTAGAAAAATGTGAAAAACGTGCGCACGGGCGAAGGTGTATGAACCTTAAACTTTAAGAAAGACGTATAATCTTTAAACCTTTGAAAGGTGAAAACCTTTAGAACCTTAGTACAAACTTCAGAAAATGAAGCATAAGATTTAACATTAATATGCTTACTTGAACATTCGTATAAGTTAGGCTATGATGTCAGCAAGTTTGACTGATTTCATCTTGAACAGTCCAAGTTGTTGTCTCTGGCAATTCGTCTGAACATATTGACCTAGTTGACCTGTGTTGGAATTTTGAGTTACCTTGCAAAACAAACACATGTTAGGGGTGGGTGTTAGCTTGGATAACACCCCTCTGATGCTTAAGTCAGTAAGTGTTCAAGAAAGATTAATAATTTGAAATAACAAAATTGAAATAAAGCTCAAATAAATCATACCTGGTCTTTGGAATTGAATGGACAAGCTACAACTTACATGTAGTAAGCTTTAAGATTGACTGCATTCCAACTCCTTGGTATTCTAATGCCATCCAAGGTGGAGAGCCAATATGCACCTTTACCAGCTTCTGCATCAACAAGGTAGGGACCTTCCCACTTGGCTGCAAGTTTGCCTGCATTCAGTTCCCTTGTGTTCTGAAAAACTTTTCTGAGCACCATGTCTCCAACTTGAAATCTCCTAATGCGCACATTCTTGTTGTAAGACTTGGCAATTCTCTGTTGATAGGCCGCCATCCTGATCTTGGCCAAATCTCTTAGTTCATAAATAGTATCAAGATCTTCTGCAAGTATTATCTGGTTGTCCTCTGGAGTTATTAAACCATATCTAGCTGTTGGGATAGAAAATTCTACTGGAATTACAGCTTCAGTCCCATAAACCAAGGAGAAGGGAGTTTGGCCGGTTGCATTCTTAGGAGTTGTCCTATCTACTCATAGTACTAGTGGAAACTCTTCAGCCCATCTTCCTTTCTTTTGATCTAAACGTTTCTTCAAGTTGTTCACAATCAACTTGTTGCTTGATTCTGCTTGACCATTAGCTTGAGGGTGTACCGGTGTAGAAGTAATCAGCTTGATTCCCCACCTTATACAGAAGTCTTGGGTCTTCTTGCTGATGAACTGAGAACCATTATCACAAACAATTTCTGAGGGGACTCCAAACCTGCTGATGATATTTCTCTTCAAGAATGAAATCACTTCTTTATCTCTAACTTGGACGAAGGCTTCAGCTTCGATCCATTTTGAGAAGTAATCAGTCAAGGCTAACATAAATACTTTGCCCCCAGTGCCTTAGGAAACTTTCCAACGATGTCCATTCCCCACTGCATGAAGGGCCAAGGTGATAGTATAGGATGAAGCGGTTCGGCAGGTTGGTGCAGGATGTTGCTATGTCTTTGACAAGCATCACATTTCTGAACATAATTAATTGCATCCTGGCGCATAGTTGGCCAATAATATCCTGTTCTCAATGCCTTAGAAGATAATGATTTGCCCCCTGAATGATTGCCACATTCACCATCATGTAGCTCTTTCAAAACTAGTTCAGCTTGTAGGGGCTCCAGGCATCTCATGTACAAACCTGTAAATGACTTACGAAACAGTACATTATCAATTAATATAAATCTTGATACCTTTATCCTGAAAGCTTTAGCATTCTTGACACCTTGTGGTACTGTTCCATCCTGTAAAAACTTTATTATGGGCAGTGTCCAAGATGTCACTTCGTTCAAGAGGTTAATCGCCGTATCAGGTTGATCAACAACTTGATTTGCCTCAGGTTGATCTATTGCAGGATGTAGAATGTGAATGATAGGAATGGTATTGTTTAACATGCTCCTGCAACTTGAACCTAAGTTGGCTAATGCATCAGCTTCAGCATTTTCCTCCCTTGGGATTTGTTGGAACGTCAATTCTTCAAATTGTCCAGCCAATGATTTAACATGCTGCAAATAACTTGACATCCTACTGTGCTTAGCTGTATAAGATCCATTGAAGTGGTTAACCAACAACAAGGAATCTGTCACGACCCGAAAGCTAGGCTCTATTTTATTAGTAATAAATAATTATCATTTATTTATTTACTCATTTATTCATTTAAATTATTATTTAATTAATGAATTATGTGTGCTTTGTATGTGTTATAATAAATTATGTCTAGCATTTTTATTGGTCTTTTGTGCTAGTGTAGAGTTTGGGGTCTTAAGTGTTAGTAGGGAGTGTAAGTATTTGTGTATAGTGTAGAGGAGGGGCCTGAGTGTAAGTTTTTGGAAATAATTTCCCCTACACCCTCTCTTCTCCCTCACCTCTCCCTCATTCCCAGCACAACTCTCTCTCTCTCTCCTCCATTGGGTAAGTTTTTCTTCCTCTCCCTTCTCTCTTCATTTTCTTCATCTTCCTCTCTTAATCTCTCATTTCTTAAAACATGAAATGTGTTTAGATTGTCGATAGGATCGCGTAGAATCAAGAATATTCGAATTCCGTCAACTTTCATTATTTTCAAGTAAGTTGCTTTTCCCCCATTTTGATGCTAAAATGTTCATATCATGTTTATATAATGCTTGATGTGTTATATTTGAAGTTTGGTTGAGTTTAGAATTTATTTGGAATTTATTTGAGTTTTTGGGCAACAATGGTGTTCTTGGAAATGTTGCGGTTCAAATCTTGTTGTGGGTAGCTAGATGTTGTTATTTAGGTCCATTTCAAGTTCACAAGTTGTTTTGGTGCATTATTATGCTTATTGGAAGTCTTGATTTTGAGTATTAGAGAAATGGTGAAGTTTTGGGTAAAATTTGGTTACTTGGGTTCTTCTGCGTTTTTTCTGAATTTAGGCTGTGCTCGGCCGAGCGCGTCCCTTGACTCGGCCGATCGGAGCAGACCAGAGATTCATAGTTTTGGAGCCGAGGTTGCTCGGCCGAGTCATATAGTACTGCTTGGCCGAGCACCCCTCTTTTTCCAGTTTGTCCGTTTTTCGTTCGATCTTCCGGAGGCCATAACTTTCTCATCCGGACTCCGTTTTAGGCGTGTAAACTATCGTTTCGAAGCTCTATTCGATTACTACAAGATGGTATAGGTTGTTCAGTTAAGTTATAAGTTTTATACTTCGGGATTTTATTGGGTGTTTGAGGTTAAGAGGAGTTGTATCGATCCATTGTGAACAAGTTTTGTAAATCCAATTGAGTGACTTTATTGAGTTGTTGTGATCATTTTGGGATATAAGTGAGGACTTCATACTTTGATACCCTTTAATTGAAAGTTATTTTACTGATCGGATTGATTTTAGAATAAGACTTGGTCTAGGTTTTAGGTGATATCCTATAGTACCTAGAGGGTTATTTTGGAACACTAAAGTGCAGGGTTTAGTCCAGTCGTGATCATGTTCTAATAAGGGTAAACTTTTGGATTCGTTTGGGTACTTACGGTTTGATTAACCTTAAGGTGTATTCATTCTGGTTTCCTACTTTGAAATTCCAGGTGTGATGAGATGGTTGAGTTCATAGTCCTAGTATATCTTTATGAGTAAATGTTTAGGGTCATTTTGGTAATAGTCATTGTGCCATTCGTGAGCGACCGTTTGGGTTGTGCTCTTTATGATTTACTTGTGGGTATCATATTTAGGATGTAATTGATACGTGCCTTGTCTTGGAATCATCTTGTTTTAATGATCAATGTTGTTGTGCTCTTTATGAGAAATTCCGTTTATCGTTGTTGTGCTCTTCATGAGAAACTCTTGTTATCGTTGTTGTTAAACTCTTCATGAGTACCCGTTGCATCTTTATGGTGATTATTTGGTATGGTTCCCTACTTTGGAACCTTAAGTTGTTTATTCATGCTAAAATATTATTACTTAGCATTTAATTAGAAGCCCAGCTGGCATATTTGTTGCATCGGGCGATGGGAAAGATTATAATGGCAAAGCCAAGTCCATTATAATGTTGACCATTGTTTTGCCCTTACTATACCCTTTTCCAGATTGGCCTTGGAAAAGTCAAGTTAGCGTTCCTCTGTGAATGTATCTAGCTAATGGGCATGACTTTGTGTTATGGTCCTTGTCCTTTGTGACACTCTTATGGTTATTGGTTCCGGTACCGGGGTTTTCTCTTCAAGCTTTCATGCTGCTATGAAGATGTTGATTGTTGATTATTGAAGCTGCGCAGCGACCTTTATTTGGTTCTTCAGTGGGGTGAAACCTTGGCTATGTATCCACTTATGAGTGTTTATTTCAGCTTTATGTGTTGCATGATGAGCTGGTCGTTATTTCCAACCGGTATGGGACGGTTGGCGATAGGGAGCCTCTCATTTGTTGTTATATGTTTATTTATATGATTGATCATTGGATGTTACTGTTCGACAGCATGTCACTTATTATTCCGCTGCTATCTATCTTATGTTAATTGCTATCGGTCATTGCATATTAGCATGTCATGTAGTTGCATTAGTAACTTACTGAGATTTTATCTCACCCCGTTTATTTCCATCTTTGTTTTTCCTTAACCCCCCCAGGAGGAAAAGGATTAGGATTCGCGGTTCAAGGAGGATGTCGAGAGGATTGAGAATTTGGGGCAGGTTGTTATGGATCGGTTTACATTATTTAAATGTATAACCTTTTGGGGATAGTTTTACCATTATTGACGTCATTAAGAATTGTATATTTTATTCTTTTGGGTATAAGCCGTGGAGCTTATGTTAGTTGTACTTTGCTGATTTCAACTTGGATTTATAAAACCTTATGTTATCATCTTTTGGTTCAAAATGGAATTTTTAACTTCTATATTTTAGAGTTTTGGTTTTAAGTCGACGTCCAACTCGCGGTCTCGGGCCCGCGGGGTCCGGGGTCGCGACAGTTGGTATCAGAGCTATGGTTTAGCTCTAAGTATCGGTATAGGTGGCTAGAACGACCTAGGAGGGTAGTTGTGTTCGGAGTGAGTAACGGTTGGTGTTTTATACAGGTAATTGTTCTCAATGGCTAGAAGAAGGACAGGTGAAGGTTCTAGTGGGGCTCAGAATCAGAATGATCTTCGGGAAGAAAACCGTGCAATGTTTCAAGGGAGGTTTGAAGCGGCCGTGAAATCAATTCATGACCAAGGGCCGAGAGAGGATCATGTAGGACCTCCGCGATATGGGTTGGAGCAGTTCTTAAAGTTGAAACCAAGTGAGTACGACGGTGAGCCGGATGTGAAGAAAGCCGAGCTATGGATAGAATCGATGGAGAAAATCTATGATGTCTTTGGTTGCACTGATGAGGATAGGGTTCTGTTTGCAGCTTATAAGCTCGTGGGGGCTGCGGAACATTGGTGGAAGGCACTGAAGACCAGTTGGGATGCGACTCTTGTACCATATCCTTGGGAGTGGTTCGTGAGGAAATTCAAGGATCATTTTATCTCTCTAGTGAATCAAAACCGGAAGGAGATCGAGTTCCTCAGCTTGGAGCAAGGCATGATGTCAGTAGCACAGTACTCGGCTAAGTTCGCAGAATTAGCTAGGTGTTGTGACTACCTTGTGCGGACCGAGGAGCAGAAAGCGATGAGATTGATCGGGGGTTTGAAGACAGCTATTAGGACTCAACTTTTAGCCCAAAGAATTCAACCTTTTCAGGATGCGGTGGATCGAGCCTACTTGATTGAGCAGAATATTGGGGAACACAAAAGGAAGACTGAGATGGTTAACCCGGGTAAGCAAGGAGGGCAGAGTAAGTCACAACAGCAACATTCGGATAATAGAGATAATCCTGGAGTGCAAACTCGATTCAGAAATCAACTTCAAGGGAAACCAACAGTAGGAAATCAAGGTTCTAATAAGGGGACACGAAATGGGAAAGTCTGCAGCTACTGTCAGAGGAAAGGACACTCAGAAGACAAGTGTTGGAAGAAGCAAGGAAAATGTGTGAAGTGTGGTCAGTTGGACACTTCGTTAAAGATTGTCCGAGGTTTAGAATTCAGTCATCGGGGACAGGAACTGGAATTCCACAGGGTCAGAAGAGGGATGCTTCGGGGAAGCCCAAGGTTTCGGGTAGAGTATTTGCAATCAATCAGCACTCACCAGGTAACGGATAATTTCAGGAGGTATTATTTTGCGTCGTGAGAGCGAGCGCGTGCATTGTAGGATTATCGCATTTATGTGTTTCTGTGCATTTAGTTGCATTTATTTCTTCTGAGTCTTTGACTTATGTGTTGTAGGTGTCTACTCCTATAGAGGAGTTTAGGGTATCTGATGAAGTCTTATGTGCTTATGATGTGCTTAAGTATGGTTATGTCTCACCTGCTAAATTAGCCATGTTGCTATTGCAAGATTTTGATGTCACTATTGCTTTAATCTATTGTTGTAGGGGATTGTTATATTCTCCATTCCTGATTTCTTAAAATTATTTGAGACCGTTCCTTTGCGTAGAGTTACACCAATTTTTTTTTTTTTTTGTAATCTGAGTATTTAGCTTCGGTCAAATTGTTGGGTGTAATTATCATTGTAAGGTTTCTACTTTCTTCTAAATAGTACCTAGTGTTTGAGGAGAAGCTTGGGTTAAATTGGGTTGTTGTGGTACAAGGCTGTAATGCTAATATTTAGATCAATGTCCTTATGGCATCGGTTGGGTTATAGGAGTTGAGGATTCAATGAGGATCTCTTAAGGAAAATTTTGGTCACTTTTAGTACATCTCCGTGAATGCATCGGAATGGATTAGTATGGAGAGGTGTACGATTTGTTATGGATGATGAGTTTGTTGTAGGAGTTATGATCATTAATGGTGGTAAGCGTGTTAAGTTAGAAAGGACTAAGTACATTTTGGGAGAGTAATAATTTCTCGAATTATGTTAAAGGCATTTTGAAATTTTGGTTAAATAGTGGTTCTATGGTTCTAAATCCCTTCTTGGTGGCATTTCCCGAATTGGATCAAGGGTATGTGAAGGAAGTGGAGTATCAATACTTGGGCATAATTAAGGAATATCATGATTTGGTATTGGGTCAGTTGGAACGTTGCTAGCTAATTGGTTTATTATGATGGTAGTACTATTGAGCCTAAGTATCATTAGGTTAATAAATGTATGCGTGAAAGACTAACTTGGGTTAGCTATTGAGGATTTGAGATTTGTCGATTTCCTTGGGTATATGAGCTCAGGTTGTTAACTAAAAAGGGAGTTAGAGGAAATCCCTTGAAGATAAAATTTAGATCATTTTCGGACTATTGAGTATTCGTAATTATTTTAGGCTTTCAAGGATTGGAGTGTTATGACGATGACATTATGGCGTAAATTTAAGTGAACATTTTGTATTAAAATTTTGAGTTTACATTACACCTTTAGTTTAAAGTGCTACCTAGAGCGAGAGCACTATAATGGGAATCCTTAGAGATATAGCCTTTGGTGAATATTATGGGGATGAAAAATTTCTTTAGCTCCTCATATTTTTTTTTTAAAAAAAAAAAAAAAAAACCACCTAATTTAGCTCGAGATGGTAATGTTTTGAATTTCTGGGGAATAATACTAAGTATGCGATTTACAAATGGAAGTACCTTTGCGGTGTAGTTAAGGTTATGAATAAGGCGAGCTTGAGATACCTCGAGAATTATGTGTGGAATTAATTTGGATTCTTCGATTTTAGTACGGATTTTGATTAGTAATGAAGATAATAATGGAATGATTCGGTTCGAGAGGTGGTGTTATCGTAAGCATTACTTAAGGTTACCTTTTAGTGGGTTAGATTGGACAATTGAGGAATTTGAGAAATGCGGAACTATCGTATCCGTAGCTAATTAGTCTTTCGGGTAAGTCTCGTTAAAATTCGGGTCGAATTTTCTTTAAGGGGGAGTGAATGTCACGACCCGAAAGCTAGGCTCTATTTTATTAGTAATAAATAATTATCATTTATTTATTTGCTCATTTATTCATTTAAATTGTTATTTAATTAATGAATTATGTGTGCTTTGTATGTGTTATAATAAATTATGTCTAGCATTTTAATTGGTCTTTTGTGCTAGTGTAGAGTTTGGGGTCTTAAGTGTTAGTAGGGAGTGTAAGTATTTGTGTATAGTGTAGAGGAGGGGCCTGAGTGTAAGTTTTTAGAAATAATTCCCCCTACACCCTCTCTTCTCCCTCACCTCTCCCTCATTCCCAGCACAACTCTCTCTCTCTCCTCCAGTGGGTAAGTTTTTCTTCCTCTCCCTTCTCTCTTCATTTTCTTCATATTCCTCTCTTAATCTCTCATTTCTTAAAACATGAAATGTGTTTAGATTGTCGATAGGATCGCGTAGAATCAAGAATATTCGAATTCCGTCAACTTTCATTATTTTCAAGTAAGTTGCTTTTCCCCCATTTTGATGCTAAAATGTTCATATCATGTTTATATAATGCTTGATGTGTTATATTTGAAGTTTGGTTGAGTTTAGAATTTATTTGGAATTTATTTGAGTTTTTGGGCAACAATGGTGTTCTTGGAAATGTTGGGGTTCAAATCTTGTTGTGGGTAGCTAGATGTTGTTATTTAGGTCCATTTCAAGTTCACAAGTTGTTTTGGTGCATTATTATGCTTATTGGAAGTCTTGATTTTGAGTATTAGAGAAATGGTGAAGTTTTGGGTAAAATTTGGTTACTTGGGTTCTTCTGCGTTTTTTCTGAATTTAGGCTGTGCTCGGCCGAGCGCGTCCCTTGACTCGGCCGAGCGGAGCAGACCAGAGAGTCATAGTTTTGGAGCCGAGGTTGCTCGGCCGAGTCATATAGAACTGCTCGGCCGAGCACCCCTCTTTTTCCAGTTTGTCCGTTTTTCGTTCGATCTTCCGGAGGCCATAACTTTCTCATCCGGACTCCGTTTTAGGCGTGTAAACTATCGTTTCGAAGCTCTATTCGAGTACTACAAGATGGTATAGGTTGTTCAGTTAAGTTATAAGTTTTATACTTCAGGATTTTATTGGGTGTTTGAGGTTAAGAGGAGTTGTATCGATCCATTGTGAACAAGTTTTGTAAATCCAATTGAGTGACTTTATTGAGTTGTTGTGATCATTTTGGGATATAAGTGAGGACTTCATACTTTGAGACCCTTTAATTGAAAGTTATTTTACTGATCGGATTGATTTAGAATAAGACTTGGTCTAGGTTTTAGGTGATATCCTATAGTACCTAGAGGGTTATTTTGGAACACTAAAGTGCAGGGTTTAGTCCAGTCGTGATCATGTTCTAATAAGGGTAACCTTTTGGATTCGTTTGGGTACTTACGGTTTGATTAACCTTAAGGTGTATTCATTCTGGTTTCCTACTTTGAAATTCCAGGTGTGATGAGATGGTTGAGTTCATAGTCCTAGTATATCTTTATGAGTAAATGTTTAGGGTCATTTTGGTAATAGTCATTGTGCCATTCGTGAGCGACCGTTTGGGTTGTGCTCTTTATGATTTACTTGTGGGTATCATATTTAGGATGTAATTGATACGTGCCTTGTCTTGGAATCATCTTGTTTTAATGATCAATGTTGTTGTGCTCTTTATGAGAAATTCCGTTTATCGTTGTTGTGCTCTTCATGAGAAACTCTTGTTATCGTTGTTGTTAAACTCTTCATGAGTACCCGTTGCATCTTTATGGTGATTATTTGGTATGGTTCCCTACTTTGGAACCTTAAGTTGTTTATTCATGCTAAAATATTATTACTTAGCATTTAATTAGAAGCCCAGCTGGCATATTTGTTGCATCGGGCGATGGGAAAGATTATAATGGCAAAGCCAAGTCCATTATAATGTTGACCATTGTTTTGCCCTTACTATACCCTTTTCCAGATTGGCCTTGGAAAAGTCAAGTTAGCGTTCCTCTGTGAATGTATCTAGCTAATGGGCATGACTTTGTGTTATGGTCCTTGTCCTTTGTGACACTCTTATGGTTATTGGTTCCGGTACCGGGGTTTTCTCTTCAAGCTTTCATGCTGCTATGAAGATGTTGATTGTTGATTATTGAAGCTGCGCAGCGACCTTTATTTGGTTCTTCAGTGGGGTGAAACCTTGGCTATGTATCCACTTATGAGTGTTTATTTCAGCTTTATGTGTTGCATGATGAGCTGGTCGTTATTTCCAACCGGTATGGGACGGTTGGCGATAGGGAGCCTCTCATTTGTTGTTATATGTTTATTTATATGATTGATCATTGGATGTTACTGTTCGACAGCATGTCACTTATTATTCCGCTGCTATCTATCTTATGTTAATTTCTATCGGTCATTGCATATTAGCATGTCATGTAGTTGCATTAGTAACTTACTGAGATTTTATCTCACCCCGTTTATTTCCATCTTTGTTTTTCCTTAACCCCCCCCCCCAGGAGGAAAAGGATTAGGATTCGCGGTTCAAGGAGGACGTCGAGAGGATTGAGAATTTGGGGCAGGTTGTTATGGATAGGTTTACATTATTTAAATGTATAACCTTTTGGGGATAGTTTTACCATTATTGACGTCATTAAGAATTGTATATTTTATTCTTTTGGGTATAAGCCGTGGAGCTTATGTTAGTTGTACTTTGCTGATTTCAACTTGGATTTATAAAAACTTGTGTTATCATCTTTTGGTTCAAAATGGAATTTTTAACTTCTATATTTTAGAGTTTTGGTTTTAAGTCGACGTCCAGCTCGCGGTCTCAGGTTTCCTCATCACGTTCTTGATAGGATAGTTAGTCCTCACAATAATAGGATGAACTTCAAAGTAATGGCGTAATTTAATAGAAGCAGTTATCAAAGCGAGTACAAGTTTTTCAAGATGGGAGTACCTGGTTTCTGCATCTAGAAGAGATTTACTTACATAATAAACAGGAAGTTGTGAACCATCTTGTTCTCTTGCCAATACTCCGCTGACTGCATTTTCTGAAACCGAAAGGTATAGATATAAAGTTTCACCTGTTTGTAGTTTAGAAAGCAAAGGTGGAGTAGCAAGATACTCCTTAAGCTGGTTGAAGGCTGCTTCATGCTCTTCTGTCCACTGGAGCAACTTGTTCTTTCTGAGTACTTCATAGAACAGCCTGCATCTGTAAGACGACTTGGAGATGAACCTGGTTAGAGCAGCAACTTTGCCTGTAAGCCTTTGTACTTCTTTGATATTCTTTGGAGACTTCAAGTTGATGATAGCTTTGATCTGTTCTGGACTCGCTTCGATACCCCTCTTGGTCACCATATAACCAAGGAACTTTCCAGCCTTAACACCAAAGTTGCATTTTGAAGGGTTTAGCTTCATGTTAAATGCTTCTAAGATGTCAAAAGCCTCCTTAAGATATCTGGCATGGTCTTCAATGCATTTAGACTTTACCACCATATCATCGATGTATACCTCCATAGTTTTACCAATCTGATCTTTAAACATCATGTTGACTAATATCTGGTAGGTTGCTCCTGCATTTCTCAATCCAAAAGGCATTGCAAGAAAACAATAAATACCATTTGGAGTGATGAACGCTGTGTCTTCCTGATCGAAAGGTTCCATTTGAATTTGTTGAAATCCTGAAGAAGCATCCATGAATGTTTAGACCTTATGGCCTGCAGTTGCATCAACTAGGGAGTCAATGTGAGGTAAGGGGAATGGATCTTTAGGGCATGCTTTGTTCAAGTCAGTAAAGTCCACACAGACTCGCCATTTACCGTTCTTCTTCTCCACAACTACCACATTGGCCAACCATCTAGGGTAGTCAACCTCCCTGATCATCTTTGACTTCAGCAACCTTTTTACTTCTTCTCTGATAATCTGATTACGCTCATGAGCGAATTTCCTTCTTTTCTGGTGGACAGGTTTGGCATTTGGATCAATGTTCAATTTGTGGGTAATAACATCTTTGCTAATTCCAGTCATGTCTTCATGCTTCCAAGCAAAGCATTTCAACCTGCTCTTCAAAAACTCAATGATTTCTACTTCTATATCAGGAGGTAAATATGCTCCTATGAGAACTTTGACATCAGGATTAGAAGGATCAAGTTGTACTTCCTTGATATCGAATTCAGAGGCTTCCAGTACATCCCGTGCCTTTCGCTGTAATTGCTATGCCTGCCTGGGACTGCTTGCTGCTTTCATCGACACCTTATAACATTCCTTTGCTGACTACTGATCTCCTGACACCTTTACGACTCCCCAAGGTGTTGGCAACTTGAGGCACTGATGGTAAGTTGAGGGTACTGCTTTTACACTATGAATCCATGGTCTTCCCAAGATGATATTATAAGATGATTGACATTCTATAACACAGAACTTCTCCATGGAATTAATCCCTTCAACATATACTGGGAAAGTGATTTCTCCAAACGTATGCTTCGTTTCACCACTGAATCCAACTAAGACAGACGAGCACTTAGTCACATTCTTAAGTAGGATACCCATTCCTTTTAAACCATCGGTTGTCACGATGTTGACTGAACTGCCATTATCAATCAAAATACGTCTAACCAAATAGTTTGCAACCTGAAGGCTTATGACCAATGCATCATGGTGAGGATCCTGGATGTTGCCCCTATCATCTTCATCAAAGGTGATCTCTTGCCCCTTGTCTTTGCTCACATATCTAGATGGCAAGTAAGACCTATCTTCTTTGGCATCTGCAGCACGACGTTTTGCAGCCGAATAAGTTGTTCCACAGATATCTGAGCCACCACTTATCATGTTGACCACTCTAGTTGGAGGTGGATGAGATGGTGGATTCTCAGTTTGCTTCTCCTGGCTGTCTGCATGGTCCTCAATACGCCCACACCTTCTACCAAGCAATTCTTTGAGGAGACCTTTGGACAACAGATGGCTAATCTCCTTTCTAAGTGAAATACAATTCTCTGTAGTATGCCCAAAGTCTTCGTGATATGCACACCATTTGGACTTGTCTTTCCATATTGAAGGTTTGTCAGCCTTCTTGGGCCATCTTGCTTTCTCACCCAAGTTGTCCATGGCATTGATCAATCCTGCAATATCAACAGAGAAACAATATTCATCTATTCTGGGGTATGAAGAATCATCATCCTCATCATTATCATCTACAACATGAATTTTAGAGGAGTCAGGTTTAGAGTAGGGTTTTCCCCTATTAGTTCTGGCATGAGATGTTTCCATCTTGCGGCCAGAATGGAATGAGTCTGATTTGCCACTGGAATGGTCTGAAGTTGTATTCTTCTTTGTCGTTTTCTCCTGAAGCAACTTGTCTTCTTCCAATCTGATGAATCTGGATGTTCTGGTTCTGACTTCATCCAACCTTTTGCAAGGTATCATGACTAGATCATCGTAGTAGGGTGAGTCCTTTTTGAGTCCCATCCTGAATGCTTCTATTGCAGTAGTAGTATCCAGGTTGGTGATGGTCACTGCTTCCCTGTTGAACCTACTGAGATAATCTTTGAGAAGCTCATCAGGTTGCTGGACCACCCTGTAAAGATCACTTATCAGTTTCTCAAATACCCTGTTACAAGAAAACTGATTAGTGAACATATTGATAAGTTGAGCATAGGATCCAATAGAGCCTAGAGGCTGGTTGATCAGCCAACACAAGGCTTCCCCTGTAAGAGTTGAGCCAAAGCCCCAGCAAAAACATGCTTCCTTATACTGAGGTGGGATGTGGACCACGTCCATCTTTTCCTGATAGAGTGCAACATGCTTGACCGGGTCAGTGGTACCATCATATTGTTTCATATGGGGTATTGAACTTTTTAGGGATAATGACATCGGCTATAGCTGGAGCAAAACGAGACTCATTGAAACAGGTTGGAGTAGCCTGGTTGTGTGGTATAGTCAATCCTGGTACGCTCATGACCAAATCCTTCAGTTCCTGTATCTGTCGGCCAAGTAGACTACCTGCATCATTGTTAGCTGTAGCAAAATGATAATTATTATAATGATTGAAATCAGTTTGAGGGTTAAAACTTCCTGCTGCCATTGTCGTAGGAGTCAGGAATGTTGTTGAAGTTGGAACGACAGTTTCATGATTGACGATTGTGCTATTGATCATGCTGGTTACCGGCGTAATCCCACCAAATCCAGACGATCCAGCAATGTCACTCCCAAAAGCAAGCCTTCTTGGTTGATAAGGAGAGTACATGCTAGAAGGTGCATTTGGAGTTACAGACTGAAAGATACTAGGGAAACTTGTCTGTTGTATCGCTGGCGTTCCTCCATGAAGAGAAGTTACTTCATTCTGCAACCTAGCAACTTGGTTCATCAGCATGGTAGAAGTATCATTCTGGACTTGAATCTGGTTCCTCATTTCACGCATCATGGTGGTCAGGTTGGAAGCGATGTCAATAGGGATCTCTTGATTTGCGGAAGTGGATGATCCATCCTGAATCTGGATTGGTCTTGAGACACCTCCAATGCTCTGAGTTGAAGATATCACGGCTGATGAGGCTGGGATTGTCTCCACAGTTGCCATCAAACCAATTGATGTCATGGTTGAAGAAAATGCAGTCGACATCTCGAATTCCTTAGAAAATTATAAGACCAAACTTTCCCACAGACAGCGCCAAATTGTTTTGGTCAAATTTTGCAATCTAACTTCAAGAAACGAAATTGGGTACAATGGAATGAAATTGTAAAGGATTCAAGAACAAGTAGACACGATAATTAACGAGGAAAGCCCTTGAACAACTTGTTCGCCGGCATAAAACCTCAAAGATGGAATTTTATTAGTAATGGTGAAGAACAATGAAACAAGTAAGAGTATTGCTGAAAAGTAAATAGCCGAGTGTGTTGTGTGTATTACATGATTTGCGTGAACTATTTATACTAAAGGAATCATCACAAACTAGCTAACAAAGCCATGATTCTCGGGAAGTTTGTTAGTCAATTCCCGTTTGATAAGAGTCATCCTTAGACTTGGTCTTTGAGTCTCAATTTGGTCACATGTTCTTTGTGAGTCGTGTCCCACTATTTGTTTTGTGTTCCTGAAAAATATGAGATGAAACATTATCCAAATAAAACACAATTAATAAGTAAAGATACCTGTAAGTCATATAACGGCAACTTGTAGGTTCAGGATGCAGGATGTTCTTAAGACAAGCAGAACTCTTCAGGATGATTCAAGGCAAGCAGAACTCTTCATCATGTTGAAAAAACAGTGCAGTTTTTATCCCCAAACAGTAGTTTACTCCTTGCATCAATGATTTCTACAATGAGGTTTGTTAGTGATGACTGATGATGCTATATTTTTCATATTTTGGTAGTCTTGTGCTGTAATTGCGGGTTCCTTTTTCTAAGGTGATCATTATTACGGAGTATTATTATTATTTTTGTAGAATGATCATTCACAACCTCATATGTGGCCAAATTGGTTTGGAAGGCCTGTATGTGTGCTGTTATTGACTGAATGTGACATGACTTTTGGGAGATCAATTGGAGCGGATCATCCTGGGGACTATGAAGGCCCTTTGAAGCTTTCTCTTGCCCCTGGGTACTCTCTCTCTCCAGTTGACCTTTTTTCTTGGTATAAGTAACTCATACAGTATTTAATTCTGTGCTACTCCCTCCGTCCTAAAATGATAGTCCCGTTTGACTTTTCAAACATTTTACGATTACATTATAAGTTTTGAAAATGAGACTAACTTTCTTGGACAAACAAAAAGGGGAAATGGGACTATCATTCTGGCACGGAGAGAGTTTTTATCAGTTAATTCCCATTGTTACTTGCCACTTTGATAATGCAGATCCATGCTTAATCTTATTAATGCTAGGAAGATCGTCAGATTATGCCAATACCCATTCCTTCCAAACGGAAAGAGCGTATTCTCGTTACCTTGACCAAGTCTCAACAGAGAAGAACTTACCCTTCCATTGCATCAGGAGGATCTGCCATCCTGTTGGCCCCAAGCACTATGTCCCCGTCCCCACAACTGGTGTATTGCCACCTCCCAATGGATCAATGGCGGAGCTATGTAGGGGCAAGCAGGGGCAATTGTCCCCAGCCCTTGAGTTTTTTTTTTTTTTTTTTTTTTTTTTTTTTTTTTTTGTGCGCTAGACACGTACACACTGCACTGCCCTTTTTATTTGTAAGTTTTCCCTACTCCTCCCATCTCAAAATGTTTACTCCCTCCGTCCCATTTGAACCTTCACCATTTTGGTGATGACACATAAATTAAGAAAAGTGATGTGTGTAAAAAGAGTTGTGAGAGGGAAAAAGGTAGTGGGTATGACAAGTGGGGCCTACAATTTAAATACTCCCTCCGTCCCGCCGAAAATTGCAAAAAAAAATCATGGCACAAGAATCAAGGGAAAAGTGAAAAAGGTGATGTGTTGTGAGTGTTGATAGTTGAGTGTGAGAGAGAAAGTGGGGTAGAGAATAGTTAGTGGGTTAGTGGATGTGAGTATGAGAAGTGGGACCCACTAATTAAAAAATATTAAAAACTTTCCATTTATGGAATGTGCAATTTCTATGGGACGCCCATTTTGGTAAGTTTTGCAATTTTCGGTGGGACGGAGGGAGTATGTGAGAGGGGAAAGTTAGTGGGTATGACAAGTGGGCCCATAATTTAAGTATGTGAGACCATCTACAATGGATTAAACGAAATTTCCCATTCAACACCCACTTTATCACTCCACATCAGCTTCTCTCTCTTCCAACTCATCCATTCAACACTCATTCAACAAAACACCCTACAATGGTTTGTTTAATCCTCCATTCAACACTTTTCCCACTCATCATTCTATACCCCACCACTTAAAATTTATTTTTTATTTTTTATTTTTATGATTAGTGTTGAAATAGTTATTATTGGGATCCATTTCAAGAAAAAGATGAGTTTTTTTTTGTGTTGAAATACAATGAAACTTGCGTCAATTTAAAGAGATTTTTTTTTTTAGGAATTTTGGTGTAATTTTTTTTTTTTTAAAAAACATTTTTTGTGAAATAATTGAGCTCAAATAATTGGGATAAAAGAAAATAATTCGTCAGCCAATGAGAAGGTGACACCCGTCCAGTCCAGGAAAAAGAAAAAAAAAAAAAAAACCGCCGACGCAATGACGCGCCGTGTTCTCCGCGTGAACTACACGCGCCACACACGGCCCAGTGTGTGGCCGCCGCGTGTCTTCTTCGGCTGACACTCTCTGCATTCACCATTGTTGAATGGGTTCAACCAAACCCATTCACATAAACCATTCACACACCATTGGAGCAATTCATGTGAATTTTTTTTGTGAATGGGTATTCAACACCCATTTTTTTGGCCATTGTAGATGGTCTGAGAGGAAGAAGTGAGTGGGTATGACAAGTGGGGCCTACATTTTTTACCATTTTAGGAAAGGATAATGCTTTTTCACGGGACACCCATTTATGTAAAAGATGAAGCTTCAAATGGGGCGGAGGGAGTAGTTAATACGAATTTTGAGCGTAGTTTTAGTTTAATTCAATTATCGTAATGAAAGTGTAAAACTTGTTACTGATAATATTTTTAATAGTGTATCAATAACAAATACTGTATTATATTTATATTAGGATAACTGAATTAAACTAAAATTATTGTCCAAAGTTCTTTCGCTCTTAACATAAAAAAAAAGTGAACAATAGTTTGGGGCGGAAGGAGTATTTTGCTGTAATAACCCGAACCTACCCTTTAAATTTTATTTAATTTAAAACTCCTAGTTATTATTTGGGCCAAACTTTAATAAAAAGATTAGTTTAGTTATTGGGTTAAAAGTGGAAAAGCCCAATTCTTTAATTAAGATGAGTAGGAGTCTTTTTTTTTTTTTTTTTTTTTTTTTTTTTTTTTTTTTTAGAGATTAGGGGAAACCTTCTTTTATAAATACTCTCTTAAACCCTAGTATTATTTTACTATACCGCAAGAGAAAGAGAGAACGGGAGCAGAGGGGGCGGCGCGAGAACCGCAGAAAGAAAGAGAGAGGGCCGGAGAAGGAGAAGAAAAGGGGAGAAGGAAATCGACCCAAGGTAAAAACTTAGTCTCCTTAACCTTTCTCATTCACCGTTATTTGACCAAACCATTAGAAATCTTGCTTGAAGGGAACCCTAATGGTAGAAAGATGAACTAGGGTTGTTAGATGGAAAGTCATTAAAGAAGAAGAAGATGGATTTGGTGTGTGCTAGGTGTGTGTGCTCCGTGTGTGTGTGTGCGTGTGTGTGCTGCCTAGGGTGTGTGTGTGTGTGTGTGTGTGTGTGGCGGCAGGGGCTGCCGGGTATGGGGGTGTGTGTGTGCGTGTGCTGTGTGCGTGTAGGTGTGTGTGGGTGCATCAGAGTGGTGGGTGTACCAGAGAGTGTGTGTATCAGAGTGAGTGGGTGTGTCTGTCAGTAAGTGTACTCAGAAAGTGTGCAGAAAGTGTGAAATCAGTGTGTGTAATGCTTATAGTGAAATTGAGAGTTGGGAATTGATTAATAAAAACCCTAGGGGTGTTGTAGTCATTCTTAAGGTTATTGGTTAATTATGAAAGAGGTTATAGATGACTAAATCATGGGGTTAATCGAGTAAAAAGAAGTAAATTAGGATGGAAGTAAAATAGTATTTTCTTATGTCTAAGGCTAGACTATTTCATATTTGTAGATTGTACAATCGGAGTAAGCGAGCAAGTAAAACGCAAGGCTAAGGTAAGTGATTACGCTCTTAGTAGTATTTGATTTCAATCCTTTGTGCAGGATTCTCAATCTCTGTTTTGTTAAAGTAAACTATCTATGTGGCTAGATAGTATTTTAAAAACTATTCCGTTCTGCGAATGTTACCGTCCTTTGTTATCCACCCTATTGATATTGTTGTTGTTCAATTGGGTTATCATGTGTATGATTCGTATTGTGACTTGGTGTCTAAAGTGAGATGTACACCTTTTAAAAATTGATCAAGTAAAGATTTGTAAAGTTAAGCTTTGTTTTGTAAAAGCTCTTTAAAGTGAAGTTTTGTAATAAGAAAAGTGATTACAGTTATCCATAATCCCGAAACGGATAAGTGGACCCCTTACAGTTATCCATAATCCCGAAACGGATAAGTGGACCCCTTACAGTTATCCATAGTTCCAAGATGAACATGTGGACCCCTTTGCGTTGCTTGATGAAGTAGCGTAGGTTATCATGATATACCGATTTTTGGGTGCGGTCAGTAGAAACCCGAGCCCTGGGTACAGCGCGTGCTTAATCCCTAAATGAAGTAAACTAAAGTAAAGTAAAGAAAAGTAAAGTGTTTTGTGAAAAATGTTGTGTTTTGGAAACTGTCTCTGAAGCCACGTGTTTTCGAGTAATGAATTGTTTTTCATCAAGTTAAATGTTTTCAAACCGAGTGTTTGTTTGATCATTGAGTTATCCTTTCGTTGTTAATTCTTGTTACCGCCCGTTTAGGTTATCTCCTCTTAGTACCCGAGGGGATTCCGTATGAACTTACTGGGCATTGTTCGCTCATTCCTTTCATTCTCTTTTTTTCTTCTTCAGGCTTCAAGTAAGAAACCCGAAGGTCGCAAGGATTGGGCGGCGTAGAGGTTGCCTTTTAGTAAAGTTAGTTAATAGTTATAATTTCCGTTAGAATTGAGTTGAACGTTATCTTTTCCGTTAGTTACCATCTCGAGCTAGTGGCTTGTACTAGCCGTTATGGAATTGATTGTTAGTTTCAGTTTGAATTCTTGTTATTTATAGCCGTTGGGGCATTCTGACTTGGGAATTATTCAAGTTAAGTTATTAATTGTTAGTTATGAAAAGTTGGGGTGTTACAGTTGGTATCAGAGCCCCGGTTTAAGTCAGACTTAGAAGTTAAGACTATTGGGAGAAGTAGTACTTAACGAGGTTGGGCTTTAGAACTCTGATAAGAATAAAGTATTTTTGGGAAGCACTAATTGAGGAAACCTGCTATTTAGGGAAACTTTCCATTTTGGAAAACTTTCTAAGTTTGGAAACTTTCCTTTTATAGAATCTTGCTATTTTAGGAAAGAACCTAAGATAAGATTTCCTCAAGGAATGTAGAGGAATGTAAGTGAACACTTTGGGAGTGACACTTGAAGGGTTCACTAGAACGTTATTTTTTTAAGTTGCTTATGCAATTGATGATAATAGTCATATACCTTTGAGTTATATGGTAATGGTTATATCCTAATTATAAGTTAATGACGGATTTAGAAGAAACCATAAGATGAAATTGAGGCAAAGAACAATTAAAAAAAGAGTAATTCAGAGATATGCACTCAAGATTCAAAAGTTAAACTGAAGACTTAGAAGCTGAAAAGACCAGAGTAAGCTTTACACTAGAGGAGCGGATGCAAGATAGGAAAGCATTACTAAACACTTCAAAGAACTGGAAGAAGTAAAGGGGACCATGAATCGAAGTGAGAAGTACTATCATGAAACCAGAGAAGAAGCTCACCAATGGTTTTATGAATTGAAAGATTTGAAGAAAACTAGAACTAGAGAATTGGAACCGACAACACTCATAGGTAATGAAGCGCCAAATAAGGAAGAATTGGTAGCTAAAGAGGAAGTCGAGGGCGTAGGAATTAACATTGGGGACAAGGAAGTTACCCCAATCATTATTGATGATGATGAAGAACTGGAATAAGAGATGGTACCGGTTCGTAGGCCCAGAGGTTCTAAGGGAGTTCCAAGGGTGCCAAGTGGAAGGCCTAGGGGAAAGCCTAGGAAGGTGTTCCATGATTGAAAAGTGGGACATATAGTTTATTCTTAATTATAGTATTGATAGTTAGTTCTAGTTTAGAGAAAAATACTAGAATTTTGTTTTGTTAACTTTTATTCCAAGAAGATCCTCGTAGTAAAAGTTATGATTCATTTAAGCAAATAGCCTTGTTAATTGTCTTGTTCTTAAGTTTTATGACGGGTGAGCTATTTAGGACAAAGAAGTACTGGTCAAGTGAAAACACCATGAGTATTAATTGGCTTATTGAAACGGCCAAAGTGAAATTAGTTTTGGTCTAGTGAAATGATCGAAACAAGAATAAAGTGACCTATTGAAAAGGTCAAGTGCAAAGGTAAATGGCTTATTGAAACGGCCAAGTGTGAATGAAAGTAGGTCTAGTGAATCGGCCTGATAGTAAGTAAAGTCTAGTGAAATGTCTTCGCTAAGTAGAGTTGGTCTATTGAAACGACCATAGATATAGTAAACCGATCGTTTGTAAAGGTTACGTCCTTTGGGGACGGCCTATTTATGTGAAAATATTAAGCATAGTAGCAATGTTTGTGTTGGCTTGAGAAATAGTGTTAAATGTGAGAGTTAACCTGGATTAGGTAAGATTGGCCTAGTAAAGTTGACTAATGAAGATAGTGACAGTTTGTTGAAGCGACCAGTGGTCTAGTGAATGACCTATAAATTGAATGTTAGTCTGTGGAGACGATCTATAGTATGAGAGTGCGTGAAAACGTTTCGTATTCATGATACTAATGATAGTATCATATTATCCGGCAAGTGTTCGAAACGCCAGAGTGTCTGAGTTTATGATGCTAACTCAAGGAAGTACGAAGGAGGATGACTATGGTGCTAGATTCACCGATTTGTTAGAATTTTCCGATTGATCTTCGATGATGAAGAGCAGAAAGCCCAAAAGTTTGAATATGGTTTGAACGACCGAATCAGATATAGAATTACTCCGTTAATGCTATCAACCTATGATCAAGCGTTGGATAGGGCAAGGATAGTGGAGGAAGAAGCAGATAGTTGTATAGTAGAGGAAGAAGCAGATAGTTATCGCAGTAAGCGAGAAGATAAAAAAAAAATCAACTGAGAAGGAGTCGACTGGATCTAAGGGAAGTTAGAACCGCGATGGGAATAGCAATAAGCGGAAGGCTAATGAGGATCGTGAAAAGGACAGTACTTCTAGTAAGTACCCGAGTAAAGGCTATGGAAACCTTAAAGATGGCAAGAAGAGTGATGCTAAAGGGCAAGGTTCTGATGATAAATGCCAAGTCTGTGACGGAAGACACAAGACTGTTGAATGTTGCACATTCTATGATAAGTGCCAAATGACTGCTTGGCTAAGAAAATGAATTTAATTCCTGAGGCGTTAGAGAGTTCTTTAGTAGTAGATATCTTAACTAAAGATTCGATCCCAGTTACTTCGGTGTTTCAGAATTTTCCTCTAAAGATAGGCGATAGAGAACTCGAGGTTGATCTTATATGTTTAGATCTCAATGACTTTGACATAATCCTAGGTATGGATTGGTTGGCTGCGTATCATGCCAAAGTAGAGTGTTTTAGAAAGGAAGTGAATTTTGAATTACCCTCTGGAGAAAGATTCTGTTTCCAAGGGTCTAAACCGAGATTTCGGACTGGTCTGATTTCGGTAATGAAGGCGCGTAAACTGTTAAGGAAAGGATGTGAGGGTTTTCTAGCATACGTTGGGGAGACAAGCAAGAAAGAAGTGACCATAGACCCTCTTTCCATAGTAAATGATTTCAAAGATGTTTTCCCTGAGGACTTACCGGGAATACCGCCGGAGTGAGAAGTGGAGTTTTCAATAGATCTTGCACCAGAGACAGCACCAATTTCGAGAGCACCTTATAGGATGGCTCCGCTGGAACTTAAGGAGTTAAAAGAACAGTTACAAGAGTTATTGGGTAAGGGTCTGATTAGGCCGAGTGCATCACCGTGGGGTGCACCGGTATTATTCGTAAAGAAGAAGGATGGGTCGATGAGGTTATGTATCGACTACCGAGAGTTAAACCGTGCGACGATTAAGAATAAATATCCGTTGCCAAGAATCGATGATTTGTTTGATCAACTCCAGGGTGCATGTTATTTCTCTAAGATTGATCTGCGTTCTGGATACCACCAGTTGAGAGTGAAAAAGGAAGATGTGGCAAAGACGGCTTTTAAGACAAGATATGGGCACTATGAGTTCCTGATAATGCCGTTTGGATTGACAAATGCGCCCGCTGTGTTCATAGAGCTTATGAATAGAGTGTTTCAAGAATATTTGGACAAGTGTGTAATAGTATTCATTGATGACATCTTGGTGTATTCTAAGTCAAAGAAGAGCATGCAGAACATTTGAAATTAGTATTGCAGATTCTGAGAGAGCAAAAGTTGTATGCCAAGTTTAAGAAGTATGAGTTCTGGCTTGAGGAAGTAGCGTTCTTGGGGCATGTGGTGTCTAAGAATGGGGTAGAAGTTGACCCTGCAAAAATTGAGGCTATAGTGAATTGGGAGAGACCAACTTCTGTTAGCGAAATAAGAAGCTTCTTGGGTTTAGCGGGTTATTATCGTAGGTTTGTGGAAGGATTTTCGAAGCTATCTCTACCTTTGACTAATTTAACCACGAAAGGGACCAAGTTTGTATGGTCGGATGATTGTGAAAAGAACTTTCAAGAATTGAAAAGGCGATTGGTGTCCGCGCCTGTTCTTACGTTACCAACAAGCAAGGATGGCTTTGTGATTTATAGCGACGCTTCATTGAAAGGTTTGGGTTGTGTGTTGATGCAGAATGACAAGGTGATAGCTTATGCATCTAGGCAACTCAAGAACCATGAGAAGAACTATCCTACCCATGATTTGGAGTTAGCAGCTGTGGTGTTTGCATTGAAGATTTGGAGACACTATTTGTATGGGGTACCATGTGAAATTTATACCGATCATAAGAGTCTTAACTATATCTTCACTCAGAAGGAGTTGAATATGAGGCAGAGGAGATGGCTAGAATTACTTAAGGATTATGATTGCAAAGTCCTGTATCATCCCGGAAAGGCCAATAAGGTGGTAGATGCGTTAAGCAGAAAGAACCATGGAACATTAGCAACTATGATTCCTAAGGGGGTAAGTGATTTGGGAAATAGTGAAATGGTGAAACTGGGAGTCAGAGTTAAAGGTTATTTAGCTCAAATGAGTGTTCAACCAACATTGTTAGTGAGAATCAAGGAAGCTCAGAATATGGAGCGATTCACAAGGTTATCGGTAAGAAGGGAATGGGAGATTTCCATGTTAGTGATGATGGGATTATGAGATATCGATCGAGGATTTGGGTGCCTAATAATGAAAATATTAAGAGGGAGATTCTCGAGGAGGCTCACTGTTCAAGGTTTTCGGTTCACCCTGGGAGTACTAAGATGTACAGGGATCTAAAGGAATCCTTTTGGTGGAAAAATATGAAGAGTGAGGTAGCATAATTCGTGTCCAAGTGCTTAGTATGTCAGCAAGTGAAAAGTAAACACCAGAAACCCGCGGGATTACTGCAATCGTTACCTATTCCAGAGTGGAAATGGGAGCACATCACTATGGACTTGGTGATTGGACTTCCTAGGACATTGAAGGGTCATAATGCCATTTGGGTCATAGTAGATAGGCTCACTTTCTAGCAATCAAAGTAACGGATTCGTTGGATAAGTTAGCTAAGTTGTATGTGGACAAAATCGTGAGGTTACATGGAATACCGGTCTCTATAGTGTCAGATCGAGATGCGAGATTCACATCAAATTTCTGGAAGAGTTTACAGAAAGCGTTAGGGACGGAGTTAACTATGAATACAGAGTTCCATCCTCAGACGGACGGACAGTCAGAAAAGTCGATTCAGACTCTTGAAGACCTACTGAAAGCAACGTCGTTGGATTGGCAAGGAGCGTGTACTGATCATTTACCACTAGTGGAATTTGCCTACAACATCAGTTACCACTCTAGTATTGGAATGGCGCCGTATGAAGCTCTGTACGGGCGGAAATGTAGATCACCTGCGTGTTGGGATGAAGTAGGTGAGAGGAAGTTAACTGGACCCGAGATTGTTCAAGTAACGACGGATAAAGTTTAACAGATTCGCAAGTGGTTATTAACTGCACAGAGTAGGCAGAAATCGTATACGGATAATCGAAGACGCGATCTAGAGTTTCAAGTAGGGGATCATCTATTCTTGAAGATTTCACCGACAAAAAGGAGTCATGCGGGTTGAGATTCATGGAAAGTTAAGTCCTAGATATGTGGGGCCGTTTGAGATTCTAGAGCGAATAGGAGCAGTAGCCTATAAGTTGGCTCTACCTCCTGTACTGGCTGGTGTGCACAACGTGCTTCATGTGTCGATGTTAAAGAAGTACGTAGCTGACCCGAGCCACGTCATAGAGTACAAATAGTTACGTTTTCGTGAAGACTTGAGTTATGATGAGAAGCCAGTAAAGATTGTAGACCGTAAAGATCAAGTTTTGCGGAAGCGAGTGATTCCGTACGTAAAAGTGCAGTGGAGAAATCACACGGAAAGAGAAGCCACGTGGGAGCTTGAAAGTGAAATGCGTGATATATATCCCGCTCTTTTTAAAGATTAAGGTACGTTTAGTTTGGAGGACCAAACTCTTTTAAGGGGGTAAGAATGTAATAACCCGAACCTACCCATTAAATTTTATTTAATTTAAAACTCCTAGTTATTATTTGGGCCGAACTTTAATAAAAAATATTAGTTTAGTTATTGGGTTAAAAGTGGAAAAGCCCAATTCTTTAATTAAGATGAGTAGGAGTCTTTTTTTTTTTTTTTTTTTTTTTTTTAGAGATTTGGGGAAACCTTATATAAATACTCACTTAAACCCTAGTATTATTTTACTATACCGCAAGAGAAAGAGAGAACGGGAGCAGAGGGGGCGGCGCGAGAACCGCAGAAAGAAAGAAAGAGGGCCGGAGAAGGAGAAGGAGAAGAAAAGGGGAGAAGGAAATCGACCCAAGGTAAAAACTTAGTCTCCTTAACTTTTCTCATTCACCGTTATTTGACCAAACCATTAGAAATCTTGCTTGAAGGGAACCCTAATGGTAGAAAGATGAACTAGGGTTGTTAGATGGAAAATCATTAAAGAAGAAGAAGATGGATTTGGTGTGTGCTAGGTGTGTGTGCTGCGTGTGTGTGTGTGCTGCCTAGGGTGTGTGTGTGTGTGTGTGTGTGTGCGGCGGCAGGGGCTGCCGGGTATGGGGGGTGTGTGTGCGTGTGCTGTGTATGTGTAGGTGTGTGTGGGTGCATCAGAGTGGTGGGTGTACCAGCGAGTGTGTGTATCAGAGTGAGTGGGTGTGTCTGTCAGTAGGTGTACTCAGAAAATGTGTGCAGAAAGTGTGAAATCAGTGTGTGTAATGCTTATAATGAAATTGAGAGTTGGGAATTGATTAATAAAAACCCTAGGGGTGTTGTAGTCATTCTTAAGGTTATTGGTTAACTATGAAAGAGGTTATAGATGACTAAAAACTATCTATGTGGCTAGATAGTATTTTAAAAACTATTCCGTTCTGCGAATGTTACCGTCCTTTGCTATCCACCCTATTGATATTGTTGTTGTTCAATTGGGTTATCATGTGTATGATTCGTATTGTGACTTGGTGTCTAAAGTGAGATGTACACCTTTTAAAAATTGATCAAGTAAAGATTTGTAAAGTTAAGCTTTGTTTTGTAAAAGCTCTTTAAAGTGAAGTTTTGTAATAAGAAAAGTGATTACAGTTATCCATAATCCCGAAACGGATAAGTGGACCCCTTACAGTTATCCATAATCCCGAAACGGATAAGTGGACCCCTTACAGTTATCCATAGTTCCAAGATGAACATGTGGACCCCTTTGCGTTGCTTGATGAAGTAGCGTAGGTTATCATGATATACCGATTTTTGGGTGCGGTCAGTAGAAACCCGAGCCCTGGGTACAGCGCGTGCTTAATCCCTAAATGAAGTAAACTAAAGTAAAGTAAAGAAAAGTAAAGTGTTTTGTGAAAAATGTTGTGTTTTGGAAACTGTCTCTGAAGCCACGTGTTTTCGAGTAATGAATTGTTTTTCATCAAGTTAAATGTTTTCAAACCGAGTGTTTGTTTGATCATTGAGTTATCCTTTCGTTGTTAATTCTTGTTACCGTCCGTTTCGGTTATCTCCTCTTAGTACCTGAGGGGATTCCGTATGAACTTACTGGGCATTGTTCGCTCATTCCTTTCATTCTCTTTTTTTCTTCTTCAGGCTTCAAGTAAGAAACCCGAAGGTCGCAAGGATTGAGCGGCGTAGAGGTTGCCTTTTAGTAAAGTTAGTTAATAGTTATGATTTCCGTTAGAATTGAGTTGAACGTTATCTTTTCCGTTAGTTACCATCTCGAGCTAGTGGCTTGTACTAGCCGTTATGGAATTGATTGTTAGTTTCAGTTTGAATTCTTGTTATTTATAGCCGTTGGGGCATTCTGACTTGGGAATTATTCAAGTTAAGTTATTAATTGTTAGTTATGAAAAGTTGGGGTGTTACAGTTGGTATCAGAGCCCCGGTTTAAGATTACTTGGGAGACTCAGACTTAGAAGTTAAGACTATTGGGAGAAGTAGTACTTAACGAGGTTGGGCTTTAGAACTCTGATAAGAACAAAGTATTTTTGGGAAGCACTAATTGAGGAAACCTGCTATTTAGGAAAACTTTCCATTTTGGGAAACTTTCTAAGTTTGGAAACTTTCCTTTTATAGAATCTTGCTATTTTAGGAAAGAACCTAAGATAAGATTTCCTCAAGGAATGTAGAGGAATGTAAGTGAACACTTTGGGAGTGACACTTGAAGGGTTCACTAGAACGTTATTTTTTTAAGTTGCTTATGCAATTGATGATAATAGTCATATACCTTTGAGTTATATGGTAATGGTTATATCCTAATTATAAGTTAATGATGGATTTAGAAGAAACCAGAAGATGAAATTGAGGCAAAGAACAATTAAGAAAAGAGTAATTCAGAGATATGCACTCAAGATTCAAAAGTTAAACTGAAGACTTAGAAGCTGAAAAGACCAGAGTAAGCTTTACACTAGAGGAGCGGATGCAAGATAGGAAAGCATTACTAAACACTTCAAAGAACTGGAAGAAGTAAAGGGGACCATGAATCGAAGTGAGAAGTACTATCATGAAACCAGAGAAGAAGCTCACCAATGGTTTTATGAATTGAAAGATTTGAAGAAAACTAGAACTAGAGAATTGGAACCGACAACACTCATAGGTAATGAAGCGCCAAATAAGGAAGAATTGGTAGCTAAAGAGGAAGTCGAGGGCGTAGGAATTAACATTGGGGACAAGGAAGTTACCCCAATCATTATTGATGATGATGAAGAACTGGAATAAGAGATGGTACCGGTTCGTAGGCCCAGAGGTTCTAAGGGAGTTCCAAGGGTGCCAAGTGGAAGGCCTAGGGGAAAGCCTAGGAAGGTGTTCCATGATTGAAAAGTGGGACATAGAGTTTATTCTTAATTATAGTATTGATAGTTAGTTCTAGTTTAGAGAAAAATACTAGAATTTTGTTTTGTTAACTTTTATTCCAAGAAGATCCTCGTAGTAAAAGTTATGATTCATTTAAGCAAATAGCCTGGTTAATTGTCTTGTTCTTAAGTTTTATGACGGGTGAGCTATTTAAGACAAAGAAGTACTGGTCAAGTGAAAAGACCATGAGTATTAATTGGCTTATTGAAACGGCCAAAGTGAAATTAGTTTTGGTCTAGTGAAATGATCGAAACAAGAATAAAGTGACCTATTGAAACGGTCAAGTGCAAAAGTAAATGGCTTATTGAAACGGCCAAGTGTGAATGAAAGCAGGTCTAGTGAATCGGCCTGATAGTAAGTAAAGTCTAGTGAAATGTCTTCGCTAAGTAGAGTTGGTCTATTGAAACGACCAGAGATATAGTAAACCGATCATTTGTAAAAGTTACGTCCTTTGGGACGGCCTATTTATGTGAAAATATTAAGCATAGTAGCAATGTTTGTGTTGGCTTGATATTCCTTTTTGAATTATCCCACTTGAAGGGTAAATTCCAACTTTGGGAAGCACTAATACAAGAGTACACTTAAAAAAAACGGGGGCGCTACCCCCGAATCCCCGTTTATCATTCCTTTACTCCAAATTTCTTGCCCCCCTTCCGTAATTTCCTAGCTCCGCCACTGCAATGGATTCCAGCCAATCTTTGTTCCTGCACCAACCATGCCTTTCCTGTCACGGTGGCTCTTCCACCACCTCCACCGCCGGATGGACGGCAACGGTGGCAGCTCCGGCAAGGCTTTCTCATCCACCACCTCGCTTGCCTGTACCTGGTACTGGAGTCTTCCTCCCTCCTGGTTCGACTAAGGGGGTGTTTGATGTATTAAGCACTTGATGCTTAATAGATTGCAATGTATAATTTGGAGGTAGGGTGCCTTGATAACATTGAGCTCTACATGTCGAAAGTTCCGTGAGGCTCTTATTGGTTAAGCAATGATTTTGATTCTCACTCATTAAGAGCCTTAAGAAACCTCCAACATATAGAGCTCAATGTCGGCACCCTACCTCCAAATTATACCTTGCAATCTATTAAGCATCAAGTGCTTAATACATCAAACACCCCCTAACTCACCAAGTCAACCATTTGTTGTGGAATAGACCCTCCAACACCCAAGCAAATCGCAAGAATCACCGCACCACAAACAAGCACAAGAAATAAGAAACCCAAAGCAAAAGACAAAACGAACACAAGAAATTGTTTACCCAGTTCGTCAATATGTTTGACTACGTCTGGGGGCACTACCAAGCCAGGATCTTGCATTATAATATGTAAATATGGAGTTACAATGAGTATGAGGGCGGAACATTACTTATATATGCATCCTAGAATAAAACCTAACCCTAGACGGACAAAGAAACCCGAAATCTGCTCTAAAATTCGGCCTGACCCAGATCTGTCCCGACACCCGGGCAACCGCCCGCCTTGAACCCAGGCGACCGCCCACTTCATCAGTCCCAGAAAATAAATCTTGCTGCCTCACCGGGCGAGCGCCCGCCTTGACCATGGGCGAGCGCCCGGTCCGTCAGTCCGCCGACGTGCATTTCTTCCTTGCTCCGATCGCTAGTTCCCGGTTGGTCCTCTATTCCAACAATCTCCCACCTAGAGATCAACCGCATATAAGCTCCGTATCCATTCTTCAACTCATCCTTAGTGCCATAGTGCTCACCTCGATCATGGTAGTGCCGTCCTCCTCCCCTATTCTCCAAGCCCCATTGAAGCTATACCGAGCTTCAACTTATCCTTGCTTGAGAAACCTGGAGCCTTGCCATCCGATCTACACTCTCTGTTAGATCTACGCAGCGGAATATCCGGTCCTGGAGTATTCGGTTCATCTTCAGTGACCCCTTTACCTTGGTCATCATGAACCGTGCCGCTCCCACCTGAGTTTAGAATATGCATGCGAATCTCACTCGCATCATAGTATTCCTTAAACTCCCAGAGCTCATACTCCCCACCATTAACAGACCTCAAGCATTTATCCTTGAGTCCAATTCGATTCTCTACCAAGGCCTTCCACTTCTTAAATATCCTAAAAGCTTCATCTTTCCCATTTAAGAAGTAATCCCGGACCTTCCTTGTCAAATCATCAATGAAGGTCAGGTAATATGACACACCACCCAGAGAAGTTACTGGGGATACCCCCTTCTCACCCATGTGACCCAATCGATAGTGCCATAAATCCGTATCACCCTTGGCTGACGCCACCACGATACTATCCTTGGTGTTTGTCAAATACAATCTTCCTTCCCTATTACCCCTAGCGATCTCACAATCCTCCTTGGTAATAATACAGTTCCTGCAGCTAAAAGTTACCGTGTAACCTTCTTCACCCAGCTGCCCAACTGATATCAGGTTCTTTTTCAAACCCGGAATGTGTCTGACCCTGTGTAGATGTAAGACCTTCCCGTCCGATGCTCCTATTCTGACTTCCCCCTTCCCTTTGATTTCCAAAGGCTCGCCATCCACCAGATAGACCTTTCCGAAATCACCGGAAGTGTAATTTTCCAACTCCTTTGCATTCCCGCATGAGTGGAATGATGCCCCCGAATCCAGCACCCATGATTCTAGCGCACTACTAACACTCAGAATCAGTACATCGTCACCTTCGATTATCACATTCGCCGATTTATCCCCTCGTATGGGACAATCCCTCTTGTAGTGTCCTAACTCCTTACAATTATAGCGCTCTACCGATCCTCTTGCAACCCTTGGTCTTTCTTTGTTCTCCACAGACTGACTCCCACCCCCGATTACACTTTCCCTTGACCCTGGTCTCCCTTTATTGCTAGAACCCGGCCTTCCCCTACTAGTTGTAGCTAAGACCGATTCTGAAGTAGACGGTGTCCCCAAGTTTTTTATGCGATTTTCCTCGCCTAAAAAAAAGTCCTTAACATCATCATAATTCAATTTGTTCTTACCCGCTGAAGCATTTAACGCCGTCACCGTTCCGCTCCAAATTCCTAGTAAGGATGCTAGCAATTGACAAGCATGAACCTCGTCACCGAAAGTAATCTCCAACGCAGCCAATGAGTCTATAACATCCATAAACTCATCGAGGTGTTTAGCTATGGATCCTCCTTCTTGCATCTTGAGATTACCCATCTTGCGTATCAAATCAACCTTATTTGCAGTAGATGGTGTTTCAAATCTCTCAGTAAGATAATCCAATAGCTCCTTGGTGGTTTTCGCCTTCTTGGTAGTCTTCGCGATCCACTTCGACAAAGTGGATCGAACCACCCCTAAGGATTTCCGATCCATGAGATCCCAGTCTTCCTGTTTTTCGCTTTCCGGCTTGACTCCTTTTAGAGGCTTATAGAGATCCTTACCATATAAGACATCCTCTATTTGCATCCTCCAATATCCATAGTCAGAGCCATCGAATTTTTCCACCGCTTGTTTATCCTTGCCCATTCTTGATTGCTTGATAAACCCGGATCGTTAAACCGGAGCTCTAGATACCAGTTGTTGTGTAAAAATCCCTTCCCTACAAAGTATATAAGAGTACCCAAAGTCCCACATCGGCAATTGAGGAAATAATTGCAAGGTATATAAGAGCACCTACCCACTTCATTAGTATGAGGCCTTTTGAGGGTTGACCCAAAAACAAATCCGTGCGGGCTTGGCCCAAAGCGGACAATATCATACTAATGTGGAGAGTGGTGGTGGTGGTCGCGGTCCCTACAAGTGGTATCAGAGCCATGGTTCGGATGGGTCCAACCGGATGGACCGTGTGTGTGCTTTATAGGGTGGGGTTCCCCTTGTGCGACATAGCGAATCGAGTCTTGCAATCGAGGGCGATGATGTTTCGCGAGCGGTTGGTACAAGCTTTCGCCGATATGGGCCAGAGGAAACACTGTGGGCCATAGCGGTGTGGTCCTTGGTTTGAGGGAAGGATTGTTGGGTGGCAACCCAAAGTCCCACATCGGCAATTGAGGAAACAATTTCAAGGTATATAAGAGCACCCACTCACTGTTGGACAAAATCTTACAAATAGAAAGGAAAACAAATTACAACATTGAAAATACAATATACAACAATTATAAAAAACATAAAAGGAACGATACAACCGTATTTGATCTCTTCATTGGGTTTGTCCATCTTTGATCTCTTGTATCCGAGTCGTGTGAGAACACACTCTCCTTAAGACTAATTCGTCCTCCTCTCTACTAGTGCTTGAGGTTTCCACGGGCGTCAGTCTCCCAGGATAAAACGGATTAACCGGAACCGCTTCGCACTTAAGCCTTCCGGCGAAATGAAATAATATGCTTGAACGAGATCACCAACAAAATGTTTAAGGAGGCCAATGGAAGAAGCGCAAAGCTAAGAAGAAGAAAGGAAGAATTGCTAGAACAAGTGTTTCATTTTGTGTGTTTTCTCTTTTTCTTTTTTTCTCTTCTCTAAAGAAATGACTTGTGGGTTTCTCTTTATAGCTCAAACTCCCTAAAGGATTAATTCTTAAATTAATCCACATTTTGATGACCAATTTAATCCAACAATTAAATTAGAAATCAATTGATTTGGAGTTACTTTTTCAAATCAATAATGGAGATTAAACATTGGAAGTTACTCTTGAAAATTCATCTTAAATTTTAATTCTAGAAATTGCAATTTGTTATTAACTTTTTGTAATTCCTTGAATTATAATTCAACAATAAGTGGCAAAAACAATCAACTTGTTTTTTTTCATACTTTTCACATGTGAGACAAACTCACATTTCCAACTTCCATCCATTTATTTATTTGAGCTATATATTTTTATCATTCAATTTTCAAATTGAACCTATAAATATATCATTTTCATGTTCTCACGAAGTGAACATAAACCCACGATAATATTTGTCCAATGACAAATGATTCTTGCAAGGAAATGTGCACAATTTCCTTCACACACAACACACTTTTCCAACAGTCCCCCACATGAAGGAAATTGAGGACGAGCTTGGTGATAAAGTCCGGCAGACAAAAACTTGCATACGAAGGTGTGGGGATATTGCCCATTGAACCTCCGCTCGAACTAGCATATTTACTCTACTCGCAAGTCGATAGACGCGATGTCCTTGAATCGATATGCTTTTTGTGTAGCCGATCATATACTAGACACAAGTAATGTCCTAACATATTTCATTTCTCATAGCTATGTTCGTTCATGGCCCTGAACATAATGCCTGGTTCTGTGAGAGGGTCTAAGAATTGAGCCTCACACAATTCTCCTCGAAGCGGCCCCACTTCTCTCTCACATAGGTGACTTCTTGAAGGTACCCGTATTAACCCGCTTGACTTTCTCGAAGCGTAAGAGTCATTAAAATCCATAGGCTTATCCTTGTCCCTTCGGAATATCACTAATAGGAATGGACTTGGGGGGTTTGACCCCCACAGTGACGCACGAGTCTTTTAACAGTTAGGTGGTCCCTTTTGAATCTAGTTCTTGGGATCTCCAGTCATCTAGATTGGGTTTTCCGCTGTGATCAACTCTAAGAGACTTTATGTCTCATTCCCCTCCATAATTTATAACTAACTCTCGGTTCTAACCATTTGGTTAACGGATCCGTTTTTCATTTGACTTCACATAGCCAAATTAGTTGAGAGTAGTTTCTTAATGGTGTTACGTCTTTGACATATAAGTCAAGACCTACCATTATACATAGTGCTTTGTATTCAATCAATCACCGATTGACTTCTAGCAATACAACCAATTGCTAGCACAAGCTTTATCCATTGAAATATCTTCTATAAATTGGCATAGCCTCTCGGCTTTCTCACCACAATTATCTTAAGCTATAAACTTAGATTCCGCTATGAATCTATTTATAACTTATTTATTTAGAAGACTTCTTCCATGATATAGTCGCTTCTGTTAATAAGAATACGAAACCACTCGTAGACCTTAAGTCTTTGATTTCATATATCCAAATAGCATCGCTATATCTTTCAATTATCGATAGATGTCTAGTGTAATGTAATCCGTAATCTCGATTGTATCTCAAGTACCTTAGTACTTTCACTATACATTTTCGATTACTTGTGTTCCAACTCACTAGACTTTCAATAATTCTCGAGTGTTCAACTTGAGAAACAATGTCACTTCTATTCTTCAATAGATGTTGACTCATGCCAATTGGGGTATAGTCATTGCTAAATAATCCTTGTCAATTTCTCAAGAGTTATCCATTAGATTTCTTAGAAATTTTCACTTCAAGGATTGTATCCACTAAACCCATATCTCGTGGCCTTTTCAAAAATTCCAAGAATTATATCTTAATTTGCTTAATGCAAATTCATTAGTTCTGTTAGTAAATCAAACCCAAAAGATAAATAATAACGAACGCAAATCAACACAGAATATACGTGGTTCACCAATCTCTATTGGCTACCTCCACGGGCAAAGGAAAACAGATATTATTATGGCGGAGAAACAATTACAAGAAGATAATCACACTAATCAATGTTTGCATGAACTTTGATCACAAAGTTCCTAGCTATGCAAATCCCTAGAACTAGAATCTTGATTTGCGTTCGTTATTATTTATCTTTTGGGTTTGATTTACTAACAAGTTCTTCTTCAAATTTTAAATCCAAATGTCTCATATGCTAAACTTCTCTCAAATTCAACATATTTTTGATAGATTTAATCAACATTATGATATAGCCACTCATGTCATATTTGATTAATCCACTTTCTGACAAAATCAACTTTTTGATGTCATTATCTTTGTGTTTGTTTTAAGTCATCTAGTGACTTTACTAACTTGCACACTTTATTCTAGGTTTTACTTTGATCTATTTCATTCAAAGCATCACTTTGATCTATTTCACTCAAAGTATAATTTGTTCATTTTCATGAACTTGACATCAATACTTGATTTTCATTTTTTTATTTATTATTTTTTTTCCTTTTCTTTGGTTATATATATATATATTCAAAGTCATTGAATCATATATAACAACCATTACGTAAACTCATTGTTTACATACTCACCATCTTGTACCCAAATATCCATTTTGTTGATTTTGGACTTTCTACTTTGCGAACCACCCCCCACATTCACAAGTGTACGTAGGCCTACGTTTCCATACTTCATATGGAATTTACATTGTTTCTTGGGGTAACCTATTCAGTAGGTATTTATTTTTCAAAATAGACTCACCCCCACATCTTTGGGTTAGTCCTAAAATAAAGCAATAATGCTTTCATTATTTTCATCAACACCATTTGATAGTGGTTTACAAAGTGGATAATTTGTGTACAAGCACATGTTATACACACACTATACTCATTAGTGTTTTATCCTTATTATCTCATTTTAAAGTTGTTTTTCAACATCTCCATTCAATGAGACAAAGCTTATTGATAATAACAATAACATTGTTATTATTACCATGTGTTTGAACAATCCATACATATCACAATATATCACTATGCTTATCATATGATGATGTAGTTCAACACACATTTCACATCTTGTTTGAATTTATTTTTGAATGAAAAATGTGATCTAACTAAAGAGACATTTTCTCATTATTGATCACCAACTCAACCCATTGGTTGATACAATTTCCATTCATTCATTCAAAATTCATGATATCATCCTTGATGATATCTACCTTTGTCTCTCAAGACACAAGGAATATGTTTAACTTTTTCAAACAAGTTTAGCTTTTCATACAAGTTTGACTTTTCAAACAAATTTGACTTTTGACCAAGTTTGACAAACTTTGTCTTTGCCTTAAGCATTTCAATATGCTCCACCACATTTGCTTTTATCACAAGAAGTGTTATACAACTTCTTATCCAAAGCTCTATTCTCTTTTCCAACACAAAGATGAATAGCAAGCATCTCAACATTCATCTCAATTCATTTATGTTTGAGTTGCTTCTTGAAATCTTTTAAGTGAAAAGTAATTTTTCAATTATTTTCATCACTTGAAAATTTCACTTATCATCATCCATTCGGCATGGATTTCATGAAAGACTATTTCAATTCTTTCATTTAACTTTGTAGGTTTATGGAGTCTATTATTTTTAAAATCAAGAAACGGCCTACAATGAATTTCATTGCACCAACATTCTCGATTTTATTTTTATAGTCCAAAGACTCCAACAATTCTTTGTCTTTTTATTGGTACTATATACATCATATAACGAATTCGACCATCCGTTAAGTATATAGTTTCAACAAAAGAAATTCACATGCTTTAACCACACTCACGGCTTAAACATCCGTCTCATTTCCACCAACTTTGAAGGATCTTCCTTAAGAAACCTCACTAAGTTCAAGGTGGTTAACTAGAACATCTTTTGTTGCCATCACTTAAAGTCGAGGCTAACAAAATTTTCTAACTTCTCACGATGGTGATCAACAAACTTGGAACACCCACATTTAGTTGGAAATTATCTCCACACTATGAGCCTTTTCCAAAACATTGGCTTTAATTTTCATCAATTAAACACAAAATCATAACTTTGTTGTTACAAATATACTTCTCTAACTTAATTAGAGAATTTACCAAGAATAAATTCACAATTTATTTCTTGTAACAACTCATCTTAGTAACCTCTTAATTTCTTGATGAATAACAATTAGAGGTTAATTATTCCAAAGTTTAAAGGTCTCATTATGGAGTACCTCTAAATTAGAGAAATTACATTCTCATTCACAAAATTGCACATTTTCTTTTAGAAGCCATTCTTCTAAATATTGTGTCATTTTTCATCATCAACAACAATAGGATTTAACAACTTCTTTCAAGAAGTCCTATTATTTTTATCTTTATAACATTAGTCACTCATCCACTATTAGGTTTTAACAACTTTCAAGAAGCCCTTATAGTTCTAGTCTTTGTCACTATTTTACAATAATAGGTTTTAACAACTTCTTTCATTTCAAGAAGCCGTATTATGTTAACCTTTGTGACCTTTGTCACCAATGCAAATAATAGGTTTTTAACAACTTCTCGCAAGAAGACCTATTATCTTTGTCAACAAAACGTTAAAGACTTAATTTTCCAACGTTCTTAGTTCCAATGAACTTTCCAATCTCTTTACTATGATTCATACGAAATGAACCATAAGAGACATATCACATGATGTATAACCACTACATGAGGCTTAGCCACAATTGGTTTATACAATCATTGTAACATAGTTGATATAACGGAGCATCAATCTTTCCATCTTTATTAATCTCATTAAACAGAAATTAAAATTAGTGTTTTAGTTCACAAAAACTGCCCTGTTCCGAAATTTTTATCTTCACTTTGACATTATAGATTCCAATCTCCACCATTCAGAATTTTCTCCTATGAGTCGTGAACATTTACAAAAATATCGGCCTAATCCAACGGTTAACGAAGCAGGAAATGCTATTTTACTACAGCTGGTCAAGAAAAATCTGTGCAAAAATTTTCTTGCTTTCTTTCCATTGTTTTTCCGCCCCTTTTCAATATTTTCTCCCATAGCCACCATGCTACAAGAATCCTGTAATCTGCAATCATTTCTCAACAAGATGAATTAGTCTTAAGACTGTTGGACAAAATATTTCAAATAGAAAGGAAAACAAATTACAACATTGAAAATACAATATACAACAATTATGAAAAAACATGAAAGGAACGATACAACCGTAATTGATCTCTTCATTGGGTTTGTCCATCTTTGATCTCTTGTATCCGAGTCGTGTGAGAACACACTCTCCTTAAGACTAATTCGTCCTCCTCTCTACGAGTGCTTGAGGTTTCCACGGGCGTCAGTCTCCCAGGATAAAACGGATTAACCGGAACCGCTTCGCACTTAAGCCTTCCGGCGAAATGAAATAATATGCTTGAATGAGATCACCAACAAAATGTTTAAGGAGGCAAATGGAAGAAGCACAAAGCTAAGAAGAAGAAAGGAAGAATTGCTAGAACAAGTGTTTCATTTTATGTGTTTTTCTCTTTTTCTTTTTTTTCTCTTCTCTAAAGAAATGACTTGTGGGTTTCTCTTTATAGCTCAAACTCCCCAAAGGATTAATTTTTCAATTAATCCACATTTTGATGACCAATTTAATCCAACAATTAAATTAGAAATCAATTGATTTGGAGTTACTTTTTCAAATCAATAATGGATATTAAACATTGGAAGTTACTCTTGAAAATTCATCTTAAATTTTAATTCTAGAAATTATAATTTGTTATTAACTTTTTGTAATTCCTTGAATTATAATTCAACAATAAGTGGCAAAAACAATCAACTTGTTTTTTTCCTACTTTTCACATGTGTTTATTTATTTGAGCTATATATTTTTATCATTCAATTTTCAAATTGAACCAATAAATATATCATTTTCATGTTCTCACGAAGTGAACATAAACCCACGATAATCTTTGTCCAATGACAAATGATTCTTGCAAAGAAATGTGCACAATTTCCTTCACACACAACACAATTTTCCAACACTCACTTCATTAGTATGAGGCCTTTTGGGAGTTGACCCAAAAAAAAAATTTGTGCGGGCTGAGCCCAAAGCGGACAATATCATACTAATGTGGGAAAAGTGGTGGTGGTGGTCGCGGTCCCTACACCATTGTCAACAACTGTAGCTACTAATGAGAGCTTTTCTTCCGATCCCTCTCATCGATTACTGTGCTAAAGTGGAACAAGATGGTAACAACAACAGTTCTCCAAATGGTGGAGTAGACTGCAATGGAGCTGGTGAAAATAAAACAGTGGAAGAAAAAACTGCTTCAAAACGATGAGCCAAAGGTGGCTAACTAGTCATCCGATGGGGTGGGGTCTTTGTGTGAGTGAGAGAGGGGAAAAAGGTTCGGCTGGAAACTGTAAAGAGTTTGAAGCAAATGTAAAAAGCAGGGAAGAATTGAGAGAGAGAGAGAGAGAGAGAGAGAGTAGGGATGACCAAACACGGTTCCGGTTACGGTTCCGATTCGGAACCGCCGGTTCCGGTTCGGCTTTTATGTGAACCTTAACCGGCCCTTGGTTACACCGGTTCCGGTTGTCACAATACGGTTCCGGTTCGATTCCGTCCGGTTTCGGTTCGGTTCCACGGTTCATTTTTTGATGGTTTTTTTAACGGTTAATTCTGATGAAACTGTTAGAAATCGGTCAAAAACACATTTTTATTATTTTCATTCACTGATTTTGGCAAAAAAATCAGTCAAAACACAACTTTTCTTGTCAACTTTCCATTAGTAACGGTTAATTCTAATGAAACTGTTAGAAATCTAATGATTTTGATGGTTTTTTAACGGTTTTACTGACGGTTCAGACGGTTCCGGTCGTTCGCGGTTTGGTTGGGCGGTTCGGAACCGCCGGTTCACGGTTTTTTGGGGGGTTGAACCTTAACCGGCCCTTATCCAAAACGGTTCCGGTTCCCACGGTTCCGGTTTTCGTGGCGGTTCATGGCGGTTACGGTTTTTTCGGTTCCGGTTCCGGGCCGGTTCGACGGTTCCGGTCCGGTTCCGGTCCGGTTTGGCCATCCCTAAGAGAGAGGGTAGAAGACATGGTCACACGATAAGCAGAGCAAAGGTGAAGAGTAAAAACTTCAACTTAAAAGACTAGCTAGTACTATTTAAGTTGTTAATTCCTTTTCTTTTCTGTTCCTTTTTGATGTCAAAGTACCTACTATATGGAAACCCTTTAACTTTAGGCGTAATTAACCCTCAAATATTACCTAAGCTCCCCTCTGATGTAGCGAAGCAGAAGCATAAAAGAAATAAATAAAGATAAACACTATAGATCCGTTGATTGTCGCAACAATACCGGAAGAATAGCCTTCAATAACCCATTGATTCAAAGAATACTAGGAAATTGGCATCAAAAGGGAATAAATCCACTTTGGGGAATAAAGAACAATGTTCAATACTCTAATTTTTATTAATCAACCACTAATTTTCAGAATCACAAAAAGACCTATTTTTATAAGGCTCCTAACTTGGAAATCAAGTCAAACACTTCTAAAAACAACCCTAACCTATATAGTAACCTAATAGAAATTTAATTCATCAAAATAAGTCCCAAAATACTTCAAATCATCAAAATATTACCTATCTAATAATAAATCGGAAAATAACAATAATAATAACAATAATAATTAAAATAAATCCCTAAATATATCTCTATATTGATCTCCATCATTCTCCTCGGCTTCGAAAAATTCGTCTCGAATTTGAAACAGTTTGCAGTTGAATTTGTAACAGCACAAGTAAAGTTTGTAACATGATTGTTCTTCCATTGACCTTCAACATAAGAATATGAAATCCTTTGAATCCTCGACGAACTTGAAATTTTCCAACTTGAGTAATAACATTCATCCAATCCGCCCAATATAATTTAATATACTCATGGAGTAACAAATTCTTAATGTAACTTGAAGAATATGCCTTGGTAGGAGGAACATGAAAGGGATCAACGAATTGATGTGTAGCAAACTTTTCATCATAAATCGGTATTTGAGACAAATCATCTATAAATTGTGGAATAGATGTAGTGGTAAAAGACCCAACAATGTCAACCATTGTTATACCAACTGATAGAACAATTTTAATCCCTGAATGCCATACTCATATTTAAGTAAGAGAAAGAGGAAGAGATGAAGCGGAAGCATATAATAAATGTATACCTGTTGAATCCATCTTGATGTCTTGAAGGGAGAATAAGAATGAAGTAGAAGATAATGTAGGGAGATGATCTTCTAAATGAAAGTGTCTCTTAGTCTCTCAAAAGTTCTTTCAATAATGAAGAGATAATTTAGATGAGAGAAAGTAAGAATCAAGTATGTTTAAGGCTTGATGGAGGGGCCTTTATATAGTAAACATGGTGACACTTCAAATAGGGACCATACCTATTCATTTCCAAAGCAATGTTGATTTACCATCTTGCCCATCAAAGATAGATAAATAACATTTCAGGGATTCTACACATTGACTATTTTGACCATACTTTATATTAATGTCATAGTTATGATTTTATTTATGGAAGGTACCAAATTATTTGTGTTGCAAGCCACATTGATCTAACAATCTCCCACTTGGGTTGCAAAACAAATTTCTTCCTTTAAATCATAAGTACAACATAAATGATAACCCAAATGTGCACTTTGTTATCACTTATAACAATCTCGTCCATTAGCCATACAAGTATAGAACTAAAGGGGCAGTCGTTGTAATTGATTCGCAACTAAACCCACTATAATTACATATACTAATTCAACTAAATGACATAGATCAAAAGTATGGATATGTAGCATGGATCTTAATGAATATATACATATTCTTCCAACTAGTCCAACTTAACCAAATGAGATCAAACTTTAAATAATAATAGAACAATAAAATTGAAGAAAACAACATAAACTCCCACTATATTAAAATGTTATCAAAAGTTGTTACACCCATATGAGCAACATGCTCGTGAAACACTAAAGGTGATAACGCCTTAGTAAACGGATCCGCTAACATAGAGTTTGTACCAATAAGTTGTATTTCTATTTGTTCATTTCGTACCCTCTCTCTTACAACAAGAAATTTAATGTCAATGTGTTTAGACTTTGACGAGCTCTTGTTATTGTTGGAGTACAAGACCGCTGCCCTATTGTCACAATAAAGCTTAATAGGTCTTTCGACACTATCAACAATACGCAGTCCCTCAGTGAATTTACGCAGCCATATAGCTTGATTGGATGCCTCGAAACAAGCAACGAACTCGGCTTCCATGGTGGAGGAAGTAACGAGTGTCTGCTTGGCACTTCTCCAAGAAATGGCTCCACCGGCTAATGTGAAGACATAACCAGACGTTGATTTACGGCTGTCTTGGCATCCAGCAAAGTCGGAATCGGAATACCCAATGATCTCGAGATGATCCGACTTTGAATATGTAAGCATGTAGTCCTTGGTATTTTGTAAGTACCGCATCACTCTTTTGGCTGCGACCCAATGTTCTCTCCCCGGATTGCTTTGGTATCGACCAAGCATCCCAACAATAAAAGCTAAGTCTGGACGAGTACAGACTTGAGCATACATTAAGCTTCCTACTGCTGATGCATAAGGGATGTTTTCCATATACTTGGTTTCAAAATTGTTTTTGGGACATTGATTAAGACTAAATTTATCTCCTTTAGAGACAGGGGTGTCATGTGGTTTACAGTTTTGCATGCTAAATCTTTGTAATACCTTCTCTATATAGGCCTTTTGTGATAATCCTAAAGTACCTCGTGAGCGATCACGGTGTATTTGGATTCCTAATACAAAAGATGCCTCTCCAAGATCTTTCATTTCAAATTTCTTTGAAAGAAATTTCTTAGTGTCTTTAAGAAGGTTCAAGTCATTACTAGCAAGTAAAATATCATCCACATATAAGACTAAGAATATAAATTTATTCCCACTGAACTTATGGTATATACAATCTTCACCAATATTCATTCAAAGCCAAATGAAAGAATTACTTGGTTAAATTTGAGATACCATTGACGGGAAGCTTGCTTGAGCCCATAAATGGATTTCTTAAGTTTACAAACTAAATGATTAGTTTGTTCCAAATCATCCACCATTTCTGGTTTCTTCATATAAATGGTTTCCTCAATGTCTCCATTGAGAAAAACAGTTTTTACATCCATTTGATGAAGCTCAAGGTCATAATGTGCCACTAAAGCCATAATGATCCTAAAGGAGTTTTTAGAAGACACCGGAGAGAATGTTTCTTTGTAGTCAATACCTTCCTTTTGAGTGAAACCTTTGGCAACAAGACGAGCCTTATGTCTTTCCACATTACCTTGTGAATCCCTTTTGGTTTTAAATATCCATTTACAACCAATCGGTTTCACATCCTTCGGTAATGAGACAAGATCCCAAACGTCGTTGTCTTTCATAGATTTTAACTCTTCATTAATGGCATTGATCCACTTATGAGAATTAGGACCTTTAATGGCTTCATGGAAGGTGAGAGGCTCATCTCCCACTAAAACCTAGGTGTCCTTCATTCTCTGCAAGATACACCTTGATAAATGGCTATTTTATAGTCATTTAAGGTCTAAATATATGTCTTTTTAGAGTCAATTTAGTATTAATGAGTCTCATATTGCATTATTTCACACTACTTTTACGGATATAATGTGCGTGGTGTAGTATGGGTTTTGTGGACAGAAAACAGGTACTATTTGGAGCTATTTTGAGCTAAAGGGAGTAAAGGAAGGAAAGACGGGAGCAAAACATTTAAAAAGGAGAAATCAGATGCAGAAGTCAAAGATCCGACCGGACCCATCTATAAGACCCGGCCGGACCTCACCAATACAAGAACAAATTTCCAGAAGACAAAGATCCGACCGGGGCAAGGAGAAAATCCGGTCGGACCAACTGGATCCGGCCGGACCATTATGAAGACCCGCCCGGATCTTGACGCCTGTTCTGAAAGAGTGTTTCCCAACAGACACTCCTCTTGGTGGATGTATCCGGGAACAGACACTCAAATCAGTCCTAGGGCCTATATAAGAAGGCTACAACAGCCTTAGAAAAGATCCAGATATTTTAGAGATTGATTGTAAAGTTATTATAGTGAAATTCTAAGTATACATTATCATTTCCAGAATTTGAGTGAATTTGAGAGAGGGTTCCTAAGCAATAAAGAAGTATTCTTCCATCATTAAGTTCTCCAATCTGAATAAGTATTCTCTTCTCTATCTTAATCCTTTATTCTTATTCTTGATGTTTTATTTAATGGCTAGTGAGTAATCCCCCTCTTTCTTGGGGTTGGATACTCATTGTGTTCATATGTTCATCATAATTTTATGTTCTCTAAATTCATTTCTCTTCATCTTTAACAATTTTACTATATCAATCTAAAACGCCTATAACCACGATGACGTCCTTGGTTATATGAACTCCAGTTAATCGAGAGAAGGACCTAGCGGTGAATCTCGATTAGCGGACCCATATAGTCAAAACTAAGTTCATTACTCACGAGAGTAGTGTAATGGCTTAGGATGCTCCTTGAGTGGAAAGTGTGCCGATTTTCATAAGAAAACCTAATGGATTCTTACTAATTATGGTCAGCTAGAGATAAGCCGGAATGCCCGTTTGTGACAGGGCGGGGGAAAAACATAAACGGATTTCTCAAAGAGTTAGGAATAATTAGTATGAGAATACAAACACTACTTGCTTGATCGTGAGAAGTAGTGTAGGCTAAGCATACCATCCTTGTATAAAAATGAACCCTTAATCTAAAAGAGAGCATAATGAATGATGAATATATGAATACTTGAGTCCCAATCCCGGGAATTCCTTTAAAATAAGAGTTTTTCCTACATAAATAGCTTTTACTATCATTTCTATTTTAAGTGACAAACAAATTTTCCTACCCCCAATCATTTTATTTTCTTTACTTTTATCCAAAGCAAAAAATATTTTTAGAATTAAGTTGTCTCCGTGGGATCGACCCGTATTTGCACATACTATACTATTAATAACCCGTGCACTTGCGGTTTAAACGTAACAAGTTTTTGGCGCCGTTGCCGGGGACAACGGTTAAATTTAAAAAAAAAAAAGTTTTTGCTTTTCAATTTTCTGTTTTTATTCTTTTTATTTTTATTTATTTCATCATCTTTTTTTCAAAGTATTTTTCTTTGAATTCTTCTTTAAAGTGTTTTTTCCAAAGTTTATGAAAAGAGTCCGGAGAGGTGACAATTACGTTGAATACAATCCGGAACCTGAGAGATACCTTAGAGAAAGACTTAGAAGTTTGAGAGAAAACTTTAGAGAAAGAAATGGTGAGAGAAAACAACGAAGACGGGCAAAATTCGGGCGATGCCCCACCACCTAAGACCTTACGGGAGTTTGTTAACCCAAGCACCCCGGGTTCTAGGACGCCCATAGTAGTACCAAATGCCGACGCAATCACATTTGAGATAAAGCCACAACTTCTCCATATGGTTATGAACAACCAATTGGTGGCTCGGCACTTGAAGATCGCACCTCCATGTCCAAACTTTCTTGGAGTATTGTGATACTACAAGGATTGTTGGAGTCACACCCGAGGCAATACGGATGCGCCTATTCCCATTCTCATTACGGGATAAGGCGAAACAATGGTTGAACTCGGTCCCACACAACTCTTTAACAACATGAGACCAAGTTCAAGAGGCTTTCCTTGGACGTTTCTTCCCTCCTTCAAAAACCGCTCAAATCCGGACCAAGATCACTAATTTTAGTCAGAATGGAGATGAGTCGCTTTATGATGCTTGGGAGCGTTTCAAAGAACTCCTAAGGATGTGCCCACACCACGGGCTTGAAAAGTGGTTGATAGTGCACACCTTCTACAACGGTCTCACATTCAAGACAAGAGAGACCATAGATGCTGCTGCGGGAGGAGCACTCATGAATAAGGAGTGGACGAGGCATATGACTTGATCGAGAGCATTGCCCTGAACCACTACCAATGGTCCAATGAAAGGGACCAACCGCAAGTATCAGCAGGTAAGTATAATGTTGATGTCGTCACTCTTCTATCTTCAAAATTTGATACTCTTTTCAAAAAGATAGATAGCTTGAATACAAATTCCGTGGCTAACATTAATGTTTTATGTGAACTATGTGGGTCAAACTCACATAGTAGCGAAAGTTTGTGATTTACTTGACACTACTTCTAGTGAGCAAGTTAATTTTGTTTCTAATGGACAACGAGGGGGTATGTATTCAAACACATACAATCCCGAATGGAAAAATCACCCCAACTTGTCCTATAGAAATAACAATGTTTTAAACCCACAACCTTCCTCACAACCACCGGGATTTGTACCCAAGAATTTCAACAATAATGCTTTCCCTCCCCCTAAATCTAAATTAGATCTTCTTATGGATTATATGATTGAAAATAATAAGAACCAAGAGAAAATCAATAATGAATTTAGGGAAAATTTTAAAATTTTGAATGCTAGGTTTGATAACTTAGCTGCTCATAACAAAATGTTAGAGAGCCAGCAAGCTCAACAGGCCAACCTGCCGCAAAGACCACAAGGGAGTCTTCCCGGTCAACCTCAAAGGCCTAGCGAGCATGCAAATGTAATAGTTTCAATAAATAAAGAAGAGGAAAATGAAAGTCCAAACCCACCAAAAGTTGAGACTGAAAATGAGACTAGTTACAATAGATATTTTGAACCACCGATACCGTACCCAAAAAGATTAATAAAGAAAGGGTTGATGAACAACATGCCTAATTTTTGGAAACATTAAAATCAATGAATATTAGAGTTCCTTATTCTGATGACCAGAAAGAAATACCTTCTTATGCAAAGCCTTTGAAGGAAATGATTTTAAAAAGAAGTCTTTAGAAGAATTTGAAAATTTCACTTTGGCGGAAGATGTTAGTGCCATTTTACAAAAGAAACTTCCGCCTAAACTCAAAGATCCCGGCACTTTTTCCATCCCCTGTAGTATCGGTAGGATCAATATGGATAATGCTATGCTTGATTTAGGGGCTAGCGTTAGTATAATGCCTTTTTCGGTTAGTCAGGGATTAGGTGTGGGGGAACTCCAACCCACCACCATATCTCTGCAGTTGGCAGACCGATCCATTCAATACCCGATAGGTATTATGGAAAACTTGCCGTGTCGAATAGGGAGCCTAATCATCCCTGTCGACTTTGTGATCCTCGAGATTGAGGAGGATCAAGATATCCCAGTCATCTTGGGAAGGCCTTTCCTTGCAACTGCGGGAGCCATAATTGATGTGAAAAAGGGTACTCTTACTTTAAATGTTGGAGATCAAAAAGAGGAATTTTGGAGGAGTACCCCAACCATTGAAGACTCTTGTCAAAAAATTGATATTTTAAAAGAAAATCATAAGGAAATTAATGTCATAAAATCTATGGATTCCAAAAGGATCATATAGATGAATTCAAAGCTTATGAAAATTATTGAAAGAAATAAAGGAAGCAAGGGAAAGTACCAAGAATTTAGACTGGAAGAGGGTGCTACATGATGAAAATGATGGAGATGACATCATAGAAAAACCAAAGAAAGTAGCACCACAGAAAATAACGGGATTACGAGCTTGCAAAGATTTTCATAAATTAATCCCGTCAAAGAATGGATGGCGCATATGTACTGATCATAGGGCCCTAAACAATCCACCGGAGAAGAAGTGGCGTATTGTCAAAGACAATAGGCCATCTCGATACCGTACAATGGCCATTCCAATTAACAAAAAGGCGTCGAGCTAAAGACGTTAAACAAGCATCATCGGGTGGTAACCGATGGATTATTTTGTTTTTTTTATTTTTTATTATTATTATTATTGTTATTATGTTCTGTTTTTCTAACATTTTGTAGGTAAAAAAAAAAAAAAAAAAAAAAAAAAAAAAAGAGGAAGAATTTTCGAAGATCCGATCGGGTCAACAATATAATCCGACCGGATCATCTAGATCCGACCGGGCCAAGCTGAAGCACCCGACCGGATCAAGCAACTCTGGAGATTCCAGAGAAAATTATCCGTCCGGGTCTGAAAAATAATCCGACCGGACCATAATAAATCCGACCGGATCCCCAGAGCGACCCGCCCGGATCAGTCGCATAGAAGGACATACCGATTCGCCAAAAGGTCAGATCTGTTCAATTGTATTCTCATTCTTCCCTTCTTCTTCATCTCAAACCTGTCTCACCACCACCTCCACCACCATTTCAGTGATAAGTTATTTGTTCCCCCGTCCCCATTTTTACTTTCTTGTCCAATTTTTACTTTCATGAAAACATTGGGGACAATGTTTAGTTCAAGTGTGGGGGGAGGATTTTAATAAAATTATTATATCCGTTTTTATTTTTTTTGCATTTAGTTAGCTTGTTGCTTGCATTTAGTTAAGTATTCTAAAAAAAAAAAAAAAAAAAAAAAAAAAAAAAAAAAAAATTTTGGCCAATGCTCCCATTGATGAGAATGTTATCTATACTTACAATTTGCCTAAGTAAAATTATTTCCTCTTAAACTTTACTTTTTGAGAGATTTGTCACAAAGAACTTAGGATCATATTGGATTGTAAATGAAAAATTTTCAAAATTTATATAGACTTTTAAATATTCTTGAATAGAAGCATACATTATTAATGAAATTGTGGATATTAGTTTGAATACATTACACTTGTGAAAAAGTTATAAAACATCCTTGTATATACATTTCAAAAACTTTTACTTCTACTCTTTTCCAAAGATTTACTACATTGTTATGATCTTTAAGAATCACGAAGCTTTCCATTTCCACTTTAAGACTTAATAAACTAAATCAATCTTCTTGTATATCATCCACTCGAATATCCAAATGAATTTATCATTATAGAGTGTGATGATTTACAAAGAACTCAATTGCCACTTCTAAAACTTAATGAAATTAAATTTTCCACTACCTTCATCCGCCTTATTTTTTGTGATTCAAGGAGCATAATAAAATATGAATATCTTTGAAAAAGAATAAAATCATGAGTTTAAGAAAGTATTCCCAAGCATAAAAAACCCTATTCACAAAGCACTCAAAGAGTGAACTTAAATTCTATTTCATACTTGAAATCCACAAGTTCATTTAGTTATTCCTATATGCTCTTGTTCAATAGTATTTATTCATGTTATATTAACATCCAAAATTCTTTATTTACTTTCCAATATCCTCTTATGTTCTTTCTCACAAGTTTCTTGGGACGGAAAATTTAAAAGGAAATGATTTGTAAAGGCAATACAATATAACAAATATTTCTGAGGGAGCATTGAAACCTTCTTTGATTTTTCAAAAATTTTATGTCATTTGTCACACTCCTCTTAAGCTTTCAAAATGTAAGCTTGCTCGAGGACAAGCAAGGTTTTAGTGTGGGGGAGTTGATAAATGGCTATTTTATAGTCATTTAAGGTCTAAATATATGTCTTTTTAGAGTCAATTTAGTATTAATGAGTCTCATATTGCATTATTTCACTTTACTTTTACGGATATAATGTGCGTGGTGTAGTATGGGTTTTGTGGACAGAAAAACAGGTACTATTTGGAGCTATTTTGAGCTAAAGGGAGTAAAGGAAGGAAAGACGGGAGCAAAACATTTAAAAAGGAGAAATCAGATGCAGAAGTCAAAGATCCGACCGGACCCATCTATAAGACCCGGCCGGACCTCACCAATACAAGAACAAATTTCCAGAAGACAAAGATCCGACCGGGGCAAGGAGAAAATCCGGTCGGACCAACTGGATCCGGCCGGACCATTATGAAGACCCGCCCGGATCTTGACGCCTGTTCTGAAAGAGTGTTTCCCAACAGACACTCCTCTTGGTGGATGTATCCGGGAACAGACACTCAAATCAGTCCTAGGGCCTATATAAGAAGGCTACAACAGCCTTAGAAAAGATCCAGATATTTTTAGAGATTGATTGTAAAGTTATTATAGTGAAATTCTAAGTATACATTATCATTTCCAGAATTTTGAGTGAATTTGAGAGAGGGTTCCTAAGCAATAAAGAAGTATTCTTCCATCATTAAGTTCTCCAATCTGAATAAGTATTCTCTTCTCTATCTTAATCCTTTATTCTTATTCTTGATGTTTTATTTAATGGCTAGTGAGTAATCCCCCTCTTTCTTGGGGTTGGATACTCATTGTGTTCATATGTTCATCATAATTTTATGTTCTCTAAATTCATTTCTCTTCATCTTTAACAATTTTACTATATCAATCTAAAAACGCCTATAACCACGATGACGTCCTTGGTTATATGAACTCCAGTTAATCGAGAGAAGGACCTAGCGGTGAATCTCGATTAGCGGACCCATATAGTCAAAACTAAGTTCATTACTCACGAGAGTAGTGTAATGGCTTAGGGATGCTCCTTGAGTGGAAAGTGTGCCGATTTTCATAAGAAAACCTAATGGATTCTTACTAATTATGGTCAGCTAGAGATAAGCCGGAATGCCCGTTTGTGACAGGGCGGGGGAAAAAACATAAACGGATTTCTCAAAGAGTTAGGACATAATTAGTATGAGAATACAAACACTACTTGCTTGATCGTGAGAAGTAGTGTAGGCTAAGCATACCATCCTGTATAAAAATGAACCCTTAATCTAAAAGAGAGCATAAATGAATGATGAATATATGAATACTTGAGTCCCAATCCCGGGAATTCCTTTAAAATAAGAGTTTTTCCTACATAAATAGCTTTTACTATCATTTCTATTTTAAGTGACAAACAAATTTTCCTACCCCCAATCTTTTAATTTTCTTACTTTTATCCAAAGCAAAAATATTTTTAGAATTAAGTTGTCTCCGTGGGATCGACCCGTATTTGCACATACTATACTATAATAACCCGTGCACTTGCGGTTTAAACGTAACACACCTCATATCATCCGAATGGGCACTTCTTCTAACTCTATTG